>JAJEOU010000629.1:19304615-19513173 GCA_021534815.1 Acrocephalus arundinaceus
AAAGACCCTGGCGGTGCTGGTGCCAGTGGCTGGACAGGAGCCCAGGGGTGCCCATGTGGGCAAGAGGCTAATGACTTCCTGATTCATTAGCAAAATAGCATGTCCAGCAGGACCAGGGCAGTTATTCAACCTCTTTATTTGGCACTGATGAGGCCACACTGTTGGGGTACAAATCCCCCTGGGCCCCACTCACACAGGCCTAGGAGTGTCCAAAGATGTGAGGACTGAATTAAAACCTTCCAAGAAACTAAGATACATAAATCCACCCAGATATGAGGTAGAAATGCAAGTTTAGTCTTAAATAAATGGAGGATTTTCAAGTGCGTTAAAAATAAGAGCCCGTGTTAGTAAGTAAGAAAGAGACCTAATACTTAGTCTATAGTTGGCAACAATATTGCCTTTTGCAAAGTTAGTTAAATTCTAGTCATAATAAATATAATGTAACTGTGCTAGAAATTCCTAGATAGAACAGATAGAGCTATATGCATAGAATTTGTGCAAAAATTTATGAAAATTAATGCACATCAATTTTAGCTTAGGATAGGACACTTTTGTAGAGAGTTTGCGTTTAAGCCTGATTGGCTAAAAATAGAATAAAATGCACTAAGAATGTTGGAATGCTCATGCTTAGGGAACAGGGGATATGGGTGCTGTTGCTGCTGTTGCCTTTACTGTGGCTGATAAGGTGTTACTGCTTCTGCTTGTGACTTAGAGACATTATGTTAGAAGGCTTCTGCATACTGTTACGAACTCTTTGCCTTCATGGGACTGATTTAACGATGCAATAAAAGACTTGCTTTTACAACTACCCAGCTTCTAGTCTTCAATGAAGATACGCCACAATCTCAATGACGGTACACCTCAAATCCTGTGCTCGGTTCTGGGCCCCTCACTATCTGAGACATTGAGGGGCTGTAGCTGGGGTAGGATCTAGAGATCAAGTAATACAATGAGTGGCTGAGGGAGATGGAAGGACTCAGCCTGAAGAAAAGGAAGCTCAATGGGGGCCCTTCTGGCTCTCCACAGCTCCCTGACAGGAGGGTTTAACCAGGTGGAGGTTGGGCTCTGCTCTCAGGCAACTAGAAATAGGATAAGAGGAAATGTCCTTAAGCTGCACCAGGGGAAGTTCTGGTTGTACAGAATGAGAATTTCTTCACAGAAATTTTTGCTAAGTGTTAGAAAGGGGCTTCCTAGGGAGCTGATGGAGTCACTATCCCTAGAGGTGCTCAAGAAACAATTGGACATGTCACATAGTGCTGTGGTCAGGTTGACCAGGTGGTATTCAGTCATAGGTTGGACTTGTTGATCTTGGGGTTCTTTTGCAACATTCATGATTCTGTTTTTCTGTCATGCTATGAAAAAATCTCTCAGTTATTTTATTAAAAGGTAATAAACACTAATATTTCTTGACCAACAATGGAATAATATCCAAGGGACAGAAAAAGTTAAACTGCTCAGTCAAGTCAAATATATTTAAGCCAGTATGTAAGAAATCTTTCTGTCATTAAGTTTGAGAATGTCTGGAAATATAAATGCAAATATCCCTATTTATTTTAAAATGTATTTTTTCTTATATATGTAAACTGGGCATTGTCAGTCATTGTAATTTAAGTTTTAAGAAAAATGATGGAGCACATAAGCAATGACATATAAAGCCATAAAGGAATAAGGAGATGATTAGCATCCATCAAGGATTTATTGAAAAAAAGCAAGTCAAAGCAACACATGTTACTTCTGAGAAATTCTTCAAGGTTCCTTTGGGTGCAGGAAGCCTAAATGCTTGATGCATCTGACAAAGTTTGCATAATAAAAGTTATGATCACACTGAGTTAAAAAGTTAGTCTGTCAGAAGAGAATAATGGAATTCAGCTACCAAACTGATGCAAACCCCCACCATGCTCTTCAATAAAGACTGGTGGGGAGAAGACATCATATGCGCTCGTGGATTCTGATTGACTAAAACAGCAGCTCTATAGATAATACTTTAAATTTTAGAATAGTCTTAGTGGAGAGAAGTAGTGGCAGCCTTAAATTAGAACAAAAATAACTCAGCTTCAGTATTAGGTAGATTTTTTTTTTTTAAATTAGAGAGATCATCATAAGTAGATCATGAATCCTGAATAGATTGGAGGATAAAAAAAGTGGATTTGGATTTTGCAACATCAAGTGCCTTTAAGAAAAAATTAGACAGACATCCATCAGAAATGATGTAGAAATAGCCAGTCTTGCCTTAGAGAAGGGGAATACCCTAGGGACAGCTATCATATCAATCAATTCTGTGCCTCAAGCACTGATGCATGTATATCCCATTGTGCTGACTTTTACTGCTGATGACCACAAACAGAGATGTCCTGGAATATTGCTATTGCCATTAGTTTAATCTGGCCAAGGACATAATCTCTTAAAAAAGAGCTCTTTTATTCAAGATCAAGGACTGGAAAATGCAGACCCAGGTTGTAAAGAAAGCTGTTTTTTCCTCTGTTTTGTGATATGGCACTCACATTAAACTTCTACATTGTGAAGAATGTCACGGTTAAATAGTCTACTACAAACTTACAAAATTGGACACAGATAATATGAGGATGATAAGATTGTACTTGTGCTTTTGACTTCTAAATAGGTGTGGATAAGAGTTCTATTTCATAAACTGTGAAGATAACAGCAGCTTTTCCTATTAGTAGAGTACATGACAAACTGTAACCACTATTCCACGCAATATGTGAGAAGTTCCCATAAAAATATACAGCATAATCTTCCACTGGGCCTTTCGTTGTCCATACCAGCTCTCATCATCCAGTTGCAAGAGAAAAATCTGGTTTGTTCATGTGTCAAACAGATTCATATGATACGAATTATGACGTGATCCTGTATGCTTTTAATGGATGTGTTGGTGTGATAGTAATAATAATAATAATAGTAATAATAGCACTTTGCAATTCTGTAATTGCATTCTGATTATACTAACATGATTTACAAACACTAATTATGTGAGCTCTTATAACAAACATGGTAGGCCCATCTACAGCAATTACAATCATACTTCTCTTTCAGAAAGAATTTCCTGCAGATTTCCATGACAATCTATAACAAAGAAAATACAGGAATATGAGTATTTTTGAAAGACTAGTGTGCTGAAGATACAGATATTATTTTTATCCTTACTAAGCTACTTCTTTTTCTTCCATGTCATTGTGTCACCACACAATGAAAACTTTAATTTTTCTTGGCTTATTTGGAAAACAAATGGAAGTTTGCAAATTGCAAACTTTGCAGCTCATTCATAATCAGTGTAAGTAGCTTATTAAATATTAATTTGTTGGGAAAAACTCAGTATCTTTCTTCTTCACTTTATTCACTGTTTTATGTCAATTGTATGCTATTTTTTTCTCTCACTTGAGAGTTTGATTTCTATGGCATATTAATATGTTTAAAGTAGCCATTATGCAAACATCACAGCTGAAATTTACTTCATATAAGGATATTATTTCAAAGCACAGCATCCTTCTCACACAGTTGCTCATAAAAAAAGGAATAAAGAATAATTCTAAAAACTGTAGGTGGATATGCATGTATATTGGGAACTGGTTTACATCTGCTTTACATCTGGAAATATTAATCTGCACTCTCCTCCAGAGCCACACTGCCTCATGACATTCCATCATCCATTTAATTTCTTTCAGTGCAGTGTTATTTTTCCATGGAAACATTTTTTTCTTTCCTCCTGCCCCTTACTTCTACTTTGCCTTTTTGGCAGAGATAAGATACATTGCTTCTAAGTCAATGTTTTACAGCCTGATGCTCTTTTTGTGTATTTTTAATATTATTTTTTGTGGCCCAGGGGAGCCTCTAGGTAGTCTAAGTCAAGGTGTCTGAGTTAACAGAGGATTTTTTGTGAGATATTGGACCAATAAGTAAACTTGGTGGCAAGTTCACAATGTGACACAGCCCTTCAGCTTCTGCCTTTCAAGGGAAAGAGGAATCTGCTCAGCCACAGGCATGGGCCAACTTCTAAACTCCTGTAGTACCATCAATGAAAAATAAAGCAAATGGTTGTATTATGGGAAACTTTTCAGGAATTTATGTTCAGTTGATATTGTCCACCCTACATTATTCATTTCTATGCCTTCACCTCACTGTAGAACAAGTTTCTGCTGATTTTGATGCAATGAATTAATATGATTAATTTTCTAAACTTAGATTTCCTTCACAAAAAAACCTCCCACATCAACAACAATAAAAAAGCATCCAAAAATACCCCCCAAAAAACCCCAAACACACAAAAAATTGTCTTAGGTTTTGCCTTCATTTTTAGCAGTATATTTATTATTTCTTTTTCTTCATTTAAAACTTTTTGTTATTTATTAAAAAATCTTCCTATGTCTATAAAATTCCTCAGTGTAGCTTAATGTAAACATAAATATACACATATGAAACAGAGTACTTTGATCATTTAATAAAAAAAAAATCTGTTTTATTGCTCATCTGCTTTGATTAATCCCATGGGTAAACAGTAATACAAAATACTTTTATCTTTATATGATCTTCTAATCCCAAATTCTGTATTAGGTATTTTTTCACTTGTTTCATGCATGTCTTTTTATTATCTGCATCAGAACAAAAATATTGTTAATAAATATTGATTTGAAACAAAGTAGAACAGAGAGAGTTATCCCAAACTGCATTTTGTAAAACAAAAATGTAAAGGGTTTAAGCTCAGTGTAAGAAGTAAGCTGTAGTGAAACCGACAAAAAAAAAAAAAAGAATCCTTAGGGATCTCTTCAACTCAAGATATTCTCAAATTTATGATCCTCTATTATGATAAAACCTATATACTGTCCTAGTAGACAATGCATTTGATTAACTCAATAGGTCTTTGGAAAAAAATAATTCACTGCATTTAATCAATTTTTGAATCCTTTTCCACCAGAATTTACCTAAACTTTTCCATATTTATATGGACAACTAATAGACATCTAAAGATAGGTACTTAATGAAAATTATCAGGAGACTGAAGGTCTTAGACTGACTTTGAAATTGCTGTGAATGACAAAAAAACCGTGGTGTTTCAAGTGATTCTGGTTTTAATCAGAATATCAATTTTTATTAACTATTTTTTGATCAGTCCACTTAAAATATATATATATTGTAGCAAACTGAAGAATATTTAAAATGGTGAAGAAGTCTCTTAGTTGATGACTATTGAATTACTACTGCCAAACATGAAAAATTCTTACTAGAGAAAAAAAACATTATACCAAGGGAAACAAAGTCTTAGGCTCATGGCAGTATAAAGGATATGAGGAAATCTGCAAATGGCAGAATGTGTATTTGAAGATCATGAAAAATAGAGCCAGAGAGCAATAGAGAAGAATTTGACAACGTATGTGTGAGATTTGCTTTCAAAATAACAAAATTATTTAACAGAACATCCAGTAAAAGTAGCCTCAGTAAGAAAAAATACATTTTAAAATTGGAAAGACTGTTCCTTTAAAGAAGTATCAGTGCCCATGAAAAGTAGAGACTAGAGAATTGTGACTAGAAAATATGAAGAGACTCATTATTGGAATAGGATATTAGGAAACAAGAAAAAAAGACTTTTTTTTTTCCCCTTAAAATGGAGCTTTTGGTGGTATCTGATGAAGGAGAGGCTAAATCACAACTTTTTTGTGTCCATGTCCCAGTTTGGTCTGTCACAGATGAACCAGTATAGCAGATAACATCCTTGCTACTGCCATGTCTTACTTTACCAACCATGAGTTTGGAGGGGATAACAGAAATTAGTCCAGAATTCTCTCTTTGTGCCTGAAAAGCAGGACTAATTGATTTTCTAGAAAGAGAGTACTTGAAGCTGGTTTTGTTCTCAAATACAGTATTTGTAACATTAGGAAAGATTACATTACTCCAATAATTGGAGTAAAAAAGTGAGTACTGGAGGGCATGGCATTATTTCTGGACAAATTATATGAATGATGATAGTCCTCAGGAGAAAACCTGGAAAGAGTTCCCTTTTTCTCTTTGCAGTGTTCTTAGCCTGGAATAGGGTGTGTTTTGAGTGTTGTCACGATGCAGAATTAATAACAAAGAATAACAATTAACATCTGTCTTTTGGTCCTGAGTCCAGTGTCCTCTAAAGTTGAAGAAAAGATTAACTTTGGTTTAGACAGGTAGAGTGAGAATCACAATGCTGGGAGAAAACTGAGTAAATGTGAATAAAATTGTTTAATAATGGACAGACATCATGAGCCTGGTCATAAACTATGGCCTTGCCCAGCAAATGTCTCTATCAGACTCTCCTGTTGTCTCTCAGACAATTTGTCAAAATCCTGAGTTAAACTCTTTCTAAAAAACTACTTTTCTTCTCTGGAGCAGTCTACTTTGTCCACTTTCAGTCATGGTGCCCCACAGAAGATCTTACCCAGTAGTAAATTGAATATAAAGTGAGTTTGTGAGGGTGAGGACAGAGTATAGGACTGTACCTTCTCACAAATTGTTTCTATTCTTTCATTCTTCTTGGGCAAAAACAATACTTTTTTTCACATTATCTAGACCTTTAACTCAGAAAGTCTGAAACCCCCTAGTCTAGAGTATTTTATTTCAAGTCCTATCAAGTGGCAGAGTCTGGTGTTCCAAGTGTACATATATTTAAGCAATAGCAAATCCCTTCTGTCTTCCAAGATACAATCAGTTAAGATTTTGCTTCACCCCTTAAATGTTCTGCTATCCTGTCTTTATTTTCCAGAGGAAGAGAGAGAAGAAATTTTTTTGCCTCTGTATTTCCTGCGGTGTAATCCACAACAGTGCTGGTAAGACATTGAGTTAAATCCTGCACCCTGTGGGAAAGCAATTATCATGCCCACAGAAAAAACACTTCATTTTTTTAGAGGGACATAGAGCAAGTTCACATAATGTTTGACATCCTCATCTTGGGCTGGTTTAAAACACTACATTGCAGAGCCAAAATGTTGTATTTCTTTTCTTCTTCTTTTTTTTTTTTTTTTAAATGTCAGTCTTTCCAAACAGCACCATGTCCTATAATTAAATCTATCACAACACTTATTTTAGAGACCTCAAATCTGTAGAATTGATTTAATGGCTTATTTTGTGTTCATCTCTCCCTCTTGTGGCAGATGTCAGCAAGGAAATAGATTGCTATTTACAAATACATTGAAATGAGCTAACCCTCAATACAGTCTTTTTCTAACACCAGGATCTTTTGAGGTATGTTTAAGGAGTGTTATGTAGGCTATAATTTGATGTCCTCAACTTTACAGTGCACATTTATACTTTAGTAACACAGGAATTTCACTGGACCTTACTTACCAAAACTTTCACCTCTTAAATGGTTTTTAGGTTATATTATTAAATGGATGTGTGCAAATTAAATATCTTTATTTATAAACCTTTTGAAAGGGGAAGACTTTTATAATTTTTATTTACATGTTTGAATTATGTCATATTAATAGCAATTTGCCTGTAGGGAAAAAAAAAGTGTACTAAATATCAGTGCATGGTAAATGTCACTATAACAGAAAGCTTTATTGAACCACATACTCCTTCACTTAAAGGACCTGCAAGGGTGATGGATTTCTCCCAAGGGGCAAAATATATTTTCAAAAAGCTATTTCTTCAGTTTGCTCCCCTCACATATTTGACATATTTTTATACAGATCAAGTTATATTGTTTCACTGTCAGTCTAATTTGCTGTTGGACCTTTCAGATGGAATTCTGATGAATAAAAGATTAAGGAAAAAAAAATCAGTCTTAAAAAAACCCAAACGACCAAAAAAGGCCACCAACTCCAAAATGTATAAGTATAACCATAAAACTGAACTAGAAGGAGACTCTGACTAAAATTTTATATGAGGTTGTCCTAGGTTACAATGAAAAATTGTGCCCAAGGTATGTATTCTATCCCCATGAGCCGTTGGAGCCAGGGTGGGGCAGTGTTTTCCTTATCTTCTGTTAACGAGCCTAACAATGCCTTGCCCATGACTCATAGATAACTTCCTCTGGGAGTTATCTCTGTTTAATGGGCCATCAAGGATCCACTGCATGACTCATAGAATGAGATCATCCCCATTGTGAGATGCTCTGCCTAGGGGGAGGAGCCAAGCATTCCTACCTGGATAAATCCAGGGTTTGGGACAGCACAAGCAGCTTTTATCCACTGGACTCCCAGAGGAGACAAGAGCTACCAGACGTTTCTACAGGATCACTGCTTCGACAAGACCATCTCATCTGGACTTCCACTACCACCCTAACAGGGTGTCAGGTTGTATTCTGACTCTGTCAGTGGTTTTTTGTACTATTACTTTTATTTTACTTTCTTTTATTTCTTTTCTTTTCCTCTTATTAAATTGTGTTTCTGACTTGGAGTCTTTCACTGGTTTTGCTTTCAAACCAGCACAGAGGTGAGTCTGGTTTTAGTTTTTTGTGGGGTTTGTTTGGTTTTGTTTGTTTGTTTTGCTTTGGTTTGGTTTAATTTTTTTGATTTTTTGTGTGTTTGTTTTTTGGTTTGATTTTTTGTTTGGTTTGGTTTGGCTTGGATTTTTTTTTGTTTTGTTTTGTTTTGCTTTGGGTTTTTTTGTTTTTTGTTTGATTTTTATTTTGAAAGATATATGTACATGTGTGAAAAGAGAAAGATGTGAATCAATAATTTTCCTTTCTTCTACGTGCAGGCTGGCAACCACTTATTTACAGGGATAGGACAAGAAGAGATATCCTCAAGTTGTTCCAGGATGGGTTTATATTAGATATTAGGGAAAATTTCTTCACCCAAAGTGTTGTCAAGCCCTGGCTGTCCAGGGAAGCGGTGGAGTTCCCATCGCTGTAGGGATTTAAAGGATGTGTGGATGTGGCACCTGGGGACATGGTTTGATGGTGGGCTTGGCATTGCTGGGTTAATGGTTGGACTCAAACTCTTTTCCAACCTAAATTATTGCAAGAATTCATGACTTACAGAAAGGGGGTGGCAGAGCAGTGAGAGTCCTGATGCCTTGGACAGGATCTTCTTTCCGGACCATGGCTGATGGTAGATTCTGGTTGTTCCACTGTGAGTGGTCCCCAGCCAGCACGTTGGGAGCCCAACAAGGTCAGGACCAATGAACTCTGCATCCCTCCTTCATGCACCACATCTCACAGGCAGTGGGGCAGCTGCCCACCAAGCTATGGGGAATTCTAAGAGAGTTTTAAATTGTCAAGTGTACCTAATAAAAGTGAGATGTATAACAGATAACCATTTGGCTCCTTCTGGAGGAATCACAAGTAATTGCTGAGTTACTTTATTCTCAAAGCACACTAGAATTCTCCACAGGGGCTGCTAAATCAAGAGCTGGTAGATAAGATTAACCTTGGAATCAAAACACATTTGTATGTGCATTAACAGTATCTCCACTAAATCATTGGGAGCTAAGACTGTTTCTCAAGCAGATGACTATCTTTACCTCCTACTCTAGCTCTGAATCCTACCCTAATATACCTTAAACATGTCATCCTAATGATCAGCTCAAGTTTGTAAAAGCTATGGACATGCATTGCATTCAAACCACTTTAAAAAGGCTCACAGATCTCTTGAAAAGAAAGATCAAAAGACAATCGTCTGTCTTCTGCAAAATCTGGTAAAAAAAGTCTTTAAAGGAGTAATTATTTCCTATTAAATCATTCAAGATTCAGTGATTAACACTGGAACACAAACATTCCTGATAATGCCTTTAGCATCTTTTTAGCCATTTTCAACATTTTCACTTGAGAGTTGTTGCCTGACATCACTTGTTCATTGGTTTAGGTCATCCGTTCCTCACCATGGCAACTGGGAAATTACTGTACACCAGTGATCTGAAGTTTAAATACATTTATTGTCCTTACAGTTGTCTCTAAGTTTTTGTCTTACAGTAAGAAAACAGCAAGCTCTATAGCCAATATAATTTCCATGTGAGAAGAAACATCCCAGTCATAGTTCCCCATCATTCAAAGTGGAATTTGTGTTTGTTTCCTCATAGACTACCTCTTGCTGCTGGCTTCATGTTTTCAAAAAGATGTTAGGCTGAGCCAGAGGAAAATCTTTTTCTTGAGCTCTTAGCCTGTTTTGCTAAGAGATTTAAAGCCTCAGATCTTGACCTTCTTGTTTTTGATCGGTATTATCATAGTGCATGGAATATTGGTAGCAAGATCTGCAATTTTATTCTTAAAAGGAATAAAATAAGTTCACTTAGAGATTACAACATCTGTGTTTGCTTGACCGAGTCAGGCCATGGTGAGATATAGCAAGAATTTGTCATGAGGCCTTAGCTCAGAGGCTGCAGGAGATTCAAAGGCTGCAAAGAATTGAGTTCATTTTATAGACCCTGGTTTTGATTTGGAGCACCAATACAAATATTATTGTAACTTCTTTATGTTTACTATAAGTTCTTTTAAAAATGCATGAAAGCAAAGCTCTATTCTGCCATAATGAGACACGACACACTCTGGCTATATAAAAATGATACATCAAAATGCTTTCTTCAGAAAATAGCTTCTGAAAAATGTAGGCTTTAGGACCATTGCCATCATGTACTGCTCATAAAAGTTCCAATTAAACATTAAATTACAAATGTGTATATATATATATATATATATATATATATATAATTTGAAGTAAACAGACCTTTCAAATGTTTTAAATTTGAGATTTTTCTGGCCTTGAATAAGCCTATTTTATTAAAGCATATTTTACAATGAGCTTTTTATCAGATCGGCAGCCAGCTTGTAAACCCTAGGGGTTCAAATACAAGGGGACAAATCTCTTCAAGGTTTGCTTGAAGCCTGTTAAAAACTTACCATTATTTTCCTTAGACTCACGTCAGAGCTAATTTTGTGAAGACCTTTTAAACCTCTAATACTGTAACACCCCAGGTAAGAATTGAAGTGGAAGTGGAGAAATATGATAATTTGAGCTGAAGGAGACAAGCTATAAAAACAATTATTTGAGCAAGGGAAGAGAAAAAAAAGTAGAAAAGAAACACTGTTGAGAACATCTTAGTAACACTTCAGCAATAACTTTTGTTTCGTTAACAATAGCTTATAGTAGATATTGTTTGTTTTTCTTTTTTGATTTTCTTTTTTTAAAATCTCTTATTATTACCATTTATTTCATGCTCCAGGCAGAACAGAAGGTGGTAAAAATATTGTGATTATTCTGGACCTAATGCAATTGAGAGGTTGATCCTGAAGGTAATCTCTACAAAGCTGTTTTCTTGGTCTGGGAATTGGACTGATAACTGGACAAGACTTGGTTCCTTGTCCTCCTGAGTCCCACAAAACAAGGTACCCATGTTCCTGCCAGGCCTCCCAAACATCACCATAATGTCAGCTGTGTCTGTTTTTAACCAACCTTGAGCTCATCACCATGGCCAGTGGCACCCAGGCAGTGTGAAGGTGGTACAAACCAAGGTATTTTGGGTTGAATCATGTCCTTAAGGATGCTGCTGCCATCCAAAGACACAAGATGGTACTGCTGTACTGGCTGTGTGCACACTGGAATCTACTGCCAGCAGTTATGGAATGAAATCGGGAGACAGAGAAGTCAACATTCCTCAAGTTCTGTTGTTTCTGCTCTAAAGACTCTAAAACAGGAACTTTTTTTTTTTTTTTTAAACGATGCTACTTTTATGAGAACAGCTGTTTTCAAAATTATGAAATATAACACTGCCTATATGCCATGAAAACATCAATTTTCTGTGATGTTACATCAGGCTGTGCTGCAGAGCATGGTCTTTGTTCCTTGCCCTTCACAGGTCTTCCTGCAAAGAGTCTCACCTAATTTTTCATATCAAACACTTCAGTAAATTCTTTGGAGTACTTAAGCTGCAACCTGTATTTTTCTAAAACATCCTGCTCTAGATCAGCAGATTACATAGTGCCCAATTAACACTTCTTACCTTTCCTAGCTGGATCAGCCACGCCAAAGAGATAAATCCCTGGGCTTCACTGAGGAAAAATAAGAGAGAAAAGTATATTGCAATGGTTATAGAAAGTTTAGTTTAACATGGACTTGTAGGGACAGAATAAGTCATTATCCAAACAGAGGAAAGATTCTATAAAAATGTGTGTCCTCTTTAATCCACTTTTATGTAAAGGTTTTCTAGGTACCTCTGGTCAACATATTAGAAAACAATTCCTAATTCCTCTGAGTGATTGAAATGCCTTTTTTTTCTACATAGTTCAGCACTCATTATTCTGTAACAATAGTCATATTAGTGCTGAAACTTCATTGTACAGTGCATCATTAACTAAAACTAGGTCTTACAAAGAGTCTAAAGTTACTGTTTATAAAAATGCCATGCCTTTATTTTATTTTCAACCTCAGGAAGCACAGTCCTCACTCCAGTGAACATTATACAGTACATCTTGCAGTTTGCAACAAAGAAATTGCTAACTGCAATTTACCGTATTTTTCTGCAAAGTCCAGTCATTTCAGTGTGGTTCACACAACTGCTTACAAATAGTTTATCTCCCTGTAAGGAGGGTAAAATTAATTTCTTTGTCATGTTCTTTACAACAACCTTTCTCTTATTAGCATTTATCTAGATGTTCTGTCATAATAAGAGAGGAATTCCTTCATTAACCCATCTAGTGCCTACTGAATGCTTTGACCTATTTGTGATTTTAATCTATGTGTTTGTTCTTCTGTGAAATTATGCCAGCTATTACTATTTGAATGTAATTAATCCTATTTCTCCTCTTTGGTGAAGAGTTCCACAGGTTAATTATGTTATTATACAATTATACTCCAATGCTTGTGAAATATTGTTTGTTTCAACCATAATTTGGCTTATGTTTTCACCCTTCCTTCTATATTAACCTTCTTGTCACCACCTCTACTTTTCTGTAGCTTAAAATTCATTGTTGTGTATGATCCAACAATGTTTCAATGTTGGAGCTTTGCCATCACTGAACTGTCAACTCCAGTGTGCCTATCTGCTTTTCAATCATCATTAAAACTGATAATAAAAGAAAAACTCAGAAAATTCCCCTGTTTCTCTACCTTTGGTCTCATAACCATGCCATTCAATTTTATTTTATTAAAATTAATATGTTACAAATTAACGTTATTTTTATGACAGCTGCAGGAATTGTGCAATTTGATACTACCTGTATCACATTTATTTTGGTTGTCAGACTGGAAACAAAACTTCTTCTTTGTAAAACTTTCTTTTATATTAGATTTTGCTGTTGACAAGGAAATGGTGCTGTATGTTCACTTTCTCTGAGATACAGTTTGAGTTTCATTTGGAGCAGAAAGTTAAGGAATTGCTCTGTTTGGAGAATTGATGGAAACTATAGGCAGTTATAAAGCATATTCTGGTTAATTTACCCAGAAATTTAAACCTATCATAAAGTTTATCTCCATGAAGGAAAATGGATGAGGTTGGTGATGTATCTGGAAAATCTGTAAGGAAAGAGGTGGTGAAAATGATGCTGGACATTGGTATGTTCTGAATAATAATGAAACTGAGACTGTGAAAAAGCCAATCCTTGTGCTTCTGAATCACCTGAACATCTTGAACAACTACGGTCACTGTCATGGCCAAAATCCCTCTGTGAATATATACCATGATTTTTGGTTCTGTACACTTCACACAGAATTTGGTCCTACTATTTTGAAGGGAATTAAACTACCTTGTTTTTCTATATTCCTGTAGCAACACCAGGAGGAAACAGTTCTATTTTCAAAAAACTCAATGAATGAGAAAAACATTAATGACTACAGTTGCCACACCTCCTGGGTATTTTGTCACAGAACTATCAGCTTCAGGGTTTACAATTTCTCATTCTGTCTTTGGAAATATGCCTTAAATATTTTTTCCTGCAAAGACAAAACAGAAAGGCAACAAAAAAATTCAGAGTGGAAACTCCCTTTTGTGCTGAAGCCTTCAAAACACAGTTAATTTTGTACATCATCCAATAAACCACCAGATGTTATAAACAAATTTAAAAGGAGATGGAAGGCAACAGATGAATTTGCCACTTGCAGTATGCTGGTCATCTTACATTGAAACAAATCCCCCTCAGATGTAGGGTGCCACAGCCCCATTGACTCAGCCCCTCAGCTGAGTCCCACTGATGAAATTCACCAGGAATATTTTCCATTACTCCAAGATGTACTGAGACAGCATGGGGAGTATGAATAAGAGGCATCAGACCAGATGCACAGCTAAGGGAGAAAACTACTGAAACGAGACTGACTGAACAGTTGTAGCTAAGAGGTTGGAGCTGCATTTACTTCTTCAGAGGTCTTTTTTCTTCAGCTTGTCAAAATTTGCATTCTCCCTAGGTGATGTTATATGAAACCTAACTACAAATCCAGCTCCACAACAAGGGTTTACCAGAGAGAAGATATCACTGGTGTGGATGCGAGCTGACAGGATGAGAAAGGAACTGCTGGGGAAACCAGGCCTTTCTCTGCCAATGCTTCCAACATGCTGCCTTTTAGGGAGTCCCATGGAGTGTCATCTATCTTATCTACCTAAAATATATTTAGCAGCCTAAAACTGCCACCAAGACACATCAAGATAGAGGAAAATTGATGACTCCCCATGACTAGCTTTGGTGCTTATGTTCAGTTGTGATAGTACTGCAAATGATTTCATACTTCAACTATACCATATGAAAAAGTCTTTGTGCATGTAAGCAATCTGTGAGAAAACTACATATCTGTGTATGTATCTAATCTAATTTTACATATGGTTTAAGTCATGTAAAATTTTAAAATTAGAATTTTGAAAAAATAGGAAGGATTTATGTGTTTTTATTTCATTTCCCTTTTTTATTTTTTAATTTGAAGTCATTACGAATCCAGCTGTGCCTTGATGAGAAAGCTTGGAAAATGTCCTTACATAGTTTTCTTGCATCACATGATATTCTGTGTAGTTCTTTAAAATAATATGAGAATCAAGATTCAGAATACTACTATTTTCAATGGAATTTTCAAATACAATACCATGGCAAAGCCAGGAAACTGTTGCGATGCGTTTTTCAGTTCATATGTTAATTTGAAGTTATGCTGTTAATATCTAATGATTTAAGTGTGGTTTTCCTATCTGTTCTGTAAAAGTTTACTTAATGGTTCATTCCATGTTTCCCCCTATTCCCTTCCCCACTTGGTATGGTTCCTGCCCCTGGAAATCCCCTACCTTTGTTCTCCCCAGCAACTGTTATGTGTCAATCATTTGTTACTCCCCTCCCAGAGCCTGCCAGTCTCCGGGAGGCCTCTCCTCCTTCTAGAAAGCTCGGAGACGCTCAGTCCCTGATTGCGGCAGGTCTGGGAAATCCCCCACCCCTCATTTTTGATTTGATGCTATGTGTGCCACCCCATTTTTGTTATTGGCTTCTCCTCTTGTAACCACTCCTTCTGTGCGTCCCTTAAAACTGCCTGCACTGCCCTTGTTGCCTGCTTCGCCTGGGGCTGTGCCAGAGGAGCCCAATAAACGTCATCTCATGGTGCCCCAGAGAAGTCTCCTTCTCTTTCCTTCACCGTAGCCGCCCCTCCACCGCCCATGCAGCAATGCACTTACCCACTGGGTGGGTCCTGCCGGTCATCCTGCGGGACCCTACCGAGGCTGGGACGGTTCCCTGCTAGGGCAGCCGGGTCCAGCTGGGAAGCCGCTTCTTAGCGGGCAGGGGAACACACCTCAGTAAACCATCAAGAGATGGACATGGAGGATCTGGAAACTAAACACTAAGCAAATGCAAGTAAGGTAATTGAAGTTTTTCTCATTGTTTTCCAAATTAATCTCAAGACTTTTTAAGGAATCTGCCTGAATTTTTGATGCTTCAAATCATCTTTGAGATGATTTAAATAAATCATCTGAAAGATTTTGTACTTTACAAGATAAAGAATGGTAACTTCAGATCAGTGGAGTATAATGTCCAGGTTTTCTACTGGGAAAAAGACATGATAAATTTTTGACATATTGATAAAATTCTACCTCAAGCAAGAAAAACTCTGCTCTAATTAGCTTTATTTTACATTTCTCATTTAATTTGTCTCCCTCTGTTTACTCAGTGTGATGATCAAAAATCAAAGTCACATATTAATTGTGTTAAATATGTTAATTCTGTTAAATATCTACAATGACAAAAGAGATTATCAGGAGGAAAAAAATATCTTTGTTGAAGGTTATGTTCATGAAAGGGAAGTTCAAAAGCTGGAAGGGTAAAATGACATCAATCAAAAAGGAAAAAAAATTCCTCTTCATGATGGCAAATAAAAGTGGAAATAACTGTTTACAGAAGAATACGGACATTTCCACTCAGAGTCTTTGGAGTGAGACTTCATATACTTTTGGAGAAATGTTCTTTAGATCAGATACACATTGCTGATGTTGGGAAAAGACACATCAGCAGCACCCACTGGATTTTATCAGCTGATGAGTTCAGGGCTGTCTGCACAGATGTGCTACTACATGTTGTGCATTAAAATAAGAACCTTAGTGTCATACAAAACATAATGTTACACTCCAGTATGTGCATGTGTGTGGAAACCTGCTTCTTTGCTGTTAAAAGGGTGTGGTTTGAGATACAGGTTTGATCACCCAGCCCTTAGTTAACCACTCTTCAGAGGACTTTTTCCAGTGGTTCATGCAACATTTATATAGGGTGGTGTTAAGGGAGCTGAGACTTTCCTTTTTTAATAGTGCATTAAGCTCCAATACATTTTGTACATGAAAAAACAGAGAACATGAACCTGTAACATATTCCTTCAGTATCTGTGGCCAGTGGAAGCCCCACATGTGTCAAATATGGCAGAATTAATGTATTATTACTGCAGAATAAATATATTATTTATACACAACATTTAAATGCAGTTTAGAAATATGATTGCATTCAGTAAGGGTATGGTTTTTTGTGTGAATTTGAGATGTTTTGCATTCAGTAGACTGCAGTTAATGTTTCTGTTTTATGTCCTTGCTCTTCTAACTGTTTCAAGAATGAATAAAAATCAAGGATCCTCAGGAATAGGTGAATCCTTTTAACACTCAGGAAGGAAGTCAAATAAACATAAAGGTGGATAACAATATTTACAAATGGAAAACACCAGAGGGTAGTATTTATTTATTTTCCAAGATATTTGGAAATAGGGGAACACTCTGGATTCTGAATCCCAAAAGGTATAAGTGAACACAAGAATTCCTCTCTGTCGAAGGTAATCTGTTTATGTTGGTAAGAATGTGAGAAAGCTAAGGTTTGGATCATATGAGCTATCAGAACAAGACTGAGAACTGTAATGTTGTTGAGGAAAAAAAAAGATAAGCGCTAAATTGGTAAGCTTTGCTTCTCCAGCAGCTCTGAATTATTAACACCAAAAAACATAAGCACTGAAATTTTGAGAGATTTTTCAGGGCTGATATTAATAATTTAGGGAAGCTACTGTCTGCTGTCTCTTTGTTATTAAATATACAGTTGGAAATGATTGAAAATGACTGGGAGCAACAAAGCAAAGGCTGTTGAAATAGGACCTTTGCACAGGTTTGGGCATCATTGCTTGAGCTGGGGTGTGTTGTTAAACTTAGCTACAGGGGAAAACAGTTTCTCTAGCACCTAATCCAACTGTTTGGTCGGATACTTACCTACTCCTATTGTTACAATTGTCCTCTGTCCGACAACAAGCCTAAAAGTTTACTGTAAAAAGTGCCTGGCTGCTGTTTACTGTAGTAAAAACAAACACAAACTGTGAGTCAAGGTTTGTGATCATAGGGGTCTGGAGTTCAATATCTAAATTAATTTATGATTTTTTTCCCCCTAGATTTTGTATTTACCTCTTGGAAAATAAAGGAAACTAATTCCTTTGGATTACATTCCTTTGATCCTTTGGGTAATCTCAATTTCAAGTATACACAACTTGGCTATGAAAATTGCTACCAGCTAGATTGCTTCACTGGGTATACACACACTATGGGATATAGTAGTGGTTTTTTTGCTATAGCCACTTCTGTCAGGAAACAAGGGCTAGTTTTGTGAGAGAAGTGGAAATAGCCTTTGGTTAAAATCGTATAGTTAAACTTTTTCAAACTTTTTTCTGTAGTATTTATGTCCTTATGTAACATTTACAACAATCAGTGACCCCAGCTTGGATGAAGGTCTGTCTCTGTAGGCAGCTGAGATGTATGCAGTTGTTACAAACAGCTTGGAAATTTTAGCTAAGGGCTCTGACTCATCCACAGTTACTCTTCTGCTAGACTGTGCCACTCAGGCTGGGAATTGTCTTGCCAACTGACTTTTACATCGCAAACAAATTGAGTAAGCAAGAATATACTCCTTCCCTGCTCTTGGTTAGCACAGCCATATAGACAATGTCAACGATACAGTATCTCAAGGAAAGCATTTAGGGAGCATTTCAGGGAGTTGGACTCAATGGTGCTTATGGATCTCTTCCAAATTGAGATGCTCTGTGTTTATATGGTTCCCTGTGGTTGGTAAGGTAAGGTAATTTACTTTAAAGGTGGTAGCAGTGTCAAATCCCCAAATGACAAGACAGTTGACTTACTCTAACCTCAGCTGAATTGTCAAGAATAAGCAATTACCAGGATGTGTCATTATCCGAAGAGAAAGGACTGAAGTCTGGAGAGATAGCACAAGAGCTGTCAATAAATAGGGCTACACTTACTCAATCTCAAAGCAAACAAGGCTGGGTACTAAGGCTGGCTTTTGTTTGCAACCATGATTTAGTGGAAGGAACTGTAGGCAACTGAAAGCATTTAAGCCCCAGGAAAGTTCTGAAAAATGGAGGTAACTCTCTAACAGAACATAAGCTTTAATACTAAAAAAATAAAAACAGCATCTGAGGTGTTCACAGCTCTAGCATCTGGTACTCAGATAAAATCCACAGCCAAGGACTGCTGAACAGTCTTTTTTCCTGCTGTATTTAGTTAAGAAAAACAACACGTTTAATTGCAGTGCTTGTCTTGAAGGTGTACATGGGAACAAAGTGCAGTGATGGGCCAAAACCAAAAAAAAAAGGCGAAAGTGAGTAAGTCTTTTAAAACAGGTAACCCTGCACTCTAGAAAAGTGCAGAATTCTGTTCTTCATCTCTACAACCATATTTTTTTCTTTTTTGAACATTAGCAATCTCCATTCTTCTCTCCTTATTGTGTGCACAGAAAAGATCACAGGGATAATGCTTACTTATCCCTCAGGTGGTTGTGAAGATCAATTAGTTAATGTTCTCCTTGCATGTCAAAGATGAAAGCTCAGTGTAAGTGCTCAGCATTCGTGTACTCACAGACACCAGAAAATGCATTCTCCACAGGAAACACTAAAAGGTATTCTAGTTGGGTCCAATTTCCAGAGATGAAACTCTTATTATAGAAAAAGTCTGCAAAATTACTTCTTAGTAGTTGAACTATTTAGAAAAAATATTGTATAAGTCACTTGAATGTCTATTTTTGTTTTGGAGTCTTGATGAAGAAATCATTGAAAACCTGCTGATTCTACTAAGAGAGAAGAAAGAAAAGATGACTTAGGATCTTTAGTGAGATTGTAGTGGAAATGAGGGGGGGGAAATGTTCTACTTGGAGTTTATAATCCAAAGAGTATTTAAGATATTTATACCTTATATTTCCTCCAGGATTCTGTCATTTATCTTATTTCATACTGTTCATTTTGCGTAGCAGGTCTTTATCTAAACCTTAGTATAGGTATTGTAGCATTTTATTCATTGCAGTTGTTTGTGATTAAAACTATATTTTGCCAGAAGCAAAATGAGGGCATTTGAACATTTGTCACAGAGCAATGGAAAGTAACAGAATTAAAAATAAATACTAAACTATACCACTGTGTGAAGTGATGCAGATAAAATCAAACTTATTTTGTACGGTAATACCACAAAACACGTTTTTGCACTGCAAAATAAGTGGGCTAGGAATGTACCTTCCAATATTTTATTGTTTCAGGAGTTACTCTGGAGTGGGTATTTGGGTTATTATCATGAAAAAGACACCAGATTACATATACATGCACCTAAATAAATATATATAGATGTATATACACTTACACACACATTTCAAGATCAGACACAGACATATATACAAATACACATACAGGGACATATATGTGTGTGTATATGGGTATATATGTATAGATGTACGTGAGATGTGTGACATAAATGTGTATGTTAGGTTTGAAGATGTGTACTCTTTTATTTCCATTTGTAAACATATTTGAGATATCCAAGTTTAATTTCAATGTACTTAAAAATGTGACGAAAACCACAAAACATACCTGGGTGTCTTTGTTTCTATGTACCAATGTTGAACTTAAGGGACGTAATCTCTAATCCTTGCTCTGCCTCATAATGTACAGGCAGTTCTGTTATCAAGTTTTCCAAATGGATTTTCCTTTGTTGTCTTTGAGATGGCTTGGATGAAGAGCTGTTTCAGCCTCATAGGTGGACAGTCCAGGTGAGTCATTGTTCTAAAAGTTTTTAATCTGTATAACCATAGAAAACATTTCTTAGTGAATATAAGAATAATTATTCAGAGATACTGGCTTTTGGTGACAGACTGCATGATTGCAGTTGAAAACAAGTGGAAGAATCAAGATTTTTATTTGTCCCTCAAAAAAATTTAGTTATACAATTTTCTTTGTTGTATTAAAATAAATCTCTATGTACTCATTTTACCTAGCTTTCTAAATAAATATAGGCTTCTTATGGATCAAATAGGGTTAAAATATGGTGATGTAAATTCTGTATTCCATTCTGGAGTATATCAAACTATTCTCAAACAGCAGAACTCTCAAGGGACTTTGAAATTCATGAAGTTTCCCTGTCTCTAATGTGTGGCTCAATCAGGAGAAATGGCATTTTTAGAAGATTTTCTAGCCAAAGAAGCAATTGTGCTATGTAAATCACTAAGTGTTTGTGAAATATCAGTGCCTCAGGAGATTTTCATCCTAATAATTGATGATCTTTCCCTCATTTTGACTCTTCTGCAAAGAACCAGAAGAAAACTAAAAGTGCTCCATCTAATGGGTAATTAATTTCAAGACACTTTGCTTTTATTGTTGCTTTTCTGTTAACTGAGTATTTTTTACTTTTTCAGTTCATGCAAAATCCAATCTAAACCAGAAATGTTTGCATTGGGTTTTTTCTGCAATTATTTTGTGCCTACAGGACAACTTCTTTGTGAGAAGGTTGGTCTTCCTTAGGCAAGAGCTGCTTCATTGAAAAAGGTATGGTACTTAGTCCATATCTGCCAAAAATATAAATGGTAATTTTCTACTGTCATTTTTCAGCTTCAGCAAAGCAAGAATTAAATATGCTGTTCTGAAATGCTGATATGTCTCGGATTTTAGGCTGATAGCTTACTGAGAATTGCAAGTAAAGTCTTTTTCTCTAAGCCCCGTGCTAGAAGGAAGAGTCAGGATGCGTCGATTTCTTTATCAAAATAGTTTATTCATTCGATGTTTTAAAATATTTTTTCTTCGGCCGGCGTAGGTATCACACCGCTGCCCAAGGCTATCTGCTCCGCTCATGGGCGGTTGTAATTTTTTATACTAACTGTTACGTCTTAATTGTTTTTACTACTGTACTAATATCTACTACTTTTATTAAACTGTGCACTTTTACACTAAACTAATAAAAAATGCTACTACTTCACTTGAAGATGGAGGACAAGAAGAAGAAGAAGAAAGACAAGGGACACACTTAAATCTTTCTATCTTGTCTCTTTGAGCTTTTTTTGTGAACTCTTAAAATCTACTTTAATAAACAAAAATAAGTTACTTAAAATCTTAATCATACACTTGTGACTTGTAATTCTTCATATAACGTTGGCAATCGCTCTTAAGGGCTAAAATCAAGGACACTGGCATTTTCATCACTATACTAGGGTCTCAGGACCCCCTCCTGGGGTCTCGGACTGCTCGGGACATCTAAAGGGATGTCCTGGGTTCTGACAATATGTACCAAACAGCATCCAGATTCTGTAGCCAAAGCCATAGGGAAATGAATGGAGAACTAAAATAAGATAAGTCATATGATTCTATGAATTCATAACCTCCTAAAAGAAGTTGTCCTTGACCATTGCACAGGGCTTGGAACTAGATGGTCTTGAAAATCTCTTCCAACATAAACTGTTCTTTGATTTCATGATTCTTGAATAAGTTACATCTGTGGCTGAACTAACTGAACTTCTATCTTTAAAATGCAGGCAAAGGGAGATGTGAACAGTGGAAACAGTAACAGAGAAAAACAGGAGTGTGCAAAACTGAACTAAAATTAAATTCAAAAGCAGACTTTGTGGGATTCACACTCTGGCACAGGTAAGATTTATGCTTTCCAAGTATCTAGTAGCATGGGCACCTTCAATGTCACGAACCCCAACATGTCTTCATAAGTTCCTAAGCATGAAACAAACCCAGACTTGCTCAGCCTACAGAGATGAAATGTTCATTCATGTCTTTATTCCTGGAATCATATATATAAGATTAGGAGAAATTGTGACTAAAGTAACAAATGACCTGCACAGCATGTGAGAATGGGTATTACAGTGTAGCTGGATATAGGACTTTATGGTCTGATACGCATGAGAAAACACTCTCTTGCTGGTCAGAACTGTCCTGCTCTTTTCCTGGCTGAGAACTGCACCAAGTTACAGCAGACCAGTGTGCTGGGAGGGAGCTCTCATGAGAAGCCTAAGAAGCAAATCAAGGATCTGCAGAAATTCACACACCAATTGCAGCCTGCTGTGTGTACCCAAGGATACACCCATCCCTTTAACCACAGAGATCCAATCCGAGTATTCTCTGAAGGGCTGCCCAGTTTTTCTCATAACTCCCCTTGGGAGTCATATATATGCACTAGTCCAATAATTGTTTGATAACTCATTTTCTAGCCTTCCTCTCACAACTTGTAATGCAAAATGCACCCAGCAACAAGATTTGATGAAAACTAAACTAAAGAACTTAAGAGAACTATATATTTTACACCTGCAGACACATTAAAAAAAAAAAAAGGAGAGCCTAATTATGTTTCATGTAAGAGCACAGAGAATATATTCCAAACAGCCCAAAAGTTACTTGTGTGTTTGCAGATATTATTTTCCTGAAACAGGCATGAGCACCAAACATGGAATTTTAAAATAATTAAATCAAATTTTTAAGCTTGTTTAATGCAAGGGTGCAGCATGAATCAGGCTTTAAGCATATAAGTAGGAGTGTAAAAGCCTTCTTATCTTTGGTTACCATGCCAACGACATCTACCTATCAGATTACGTCATTTGCTTTGTTTTATAAGCAGAATGAGTCCCCCATCTGCAACCAGTGCTGTGAGAATTCAGTCAGCAAACAGCACTGTATGTTTTAAGAAAGCACTGCTGGCTGAAACAATGGTGCCTGGTGGTACCCCCCAGCAGTCCCTGAAAAGCGTTATAGAAAGCTTGATAACTTGGACGAGTCTAAAAATCAGTAAGCCACCTCCTGAAGAAAAAGTTGCTCAGAAAAACAAGGACATCTTCAATATTGTCATGACTCCTGATCGCATCCCTAAATTTTTCATTCCTTCTCTGGACATAGAGCATATTTCCTTCCAGCAGGAGCCAGAGGAAGACAGCACAGAGAGTTCTCCTGAGAGAGGAGTCTCTGATGAAATTGTTCAGAAACGCAGAACAGCTAGAAGCAAATCTGAATCCTACATCAGGAAAGAAACAATGTGCAAAGAAGAGAGTCTGGACAGAAGAGGAACCCTGTGCTTTACAGACCAAATGACTTTCCCTGAAGACCTGGAGAGAGCTGCAGATCATTGTGACCCAGCAACCAGAGCTGCTTTCTCTTTGCCCCACCTCTCCAAAATCACTACCCCTTACGGGTTTCTCACACTGGGAGAAAGTCCCAATACCAGGAGAAAAGAGTCTCTCTTTTTTCAGCATGATTCTGGAGAGCTTAGAATCCTCTTGTCCCAAAGAAAGAAGACCACATCTCTTGCAAGGAGCTTGTCCAGACCTTTCAGTGAAATTCAACGGAGTATTGAGACCACAAAACCTTCAGTCACCTCTTTTAAAACCAGGCAGGCGGTTTCATGGGAGTCAATCTGCAACAGCCAGCTTCCTCCTGTGTGCTGCAAGCCAGACTGTGAGCCACAGCCTGTGAAATGCGAAAAGAAGAGGTTTCAGGTGACATTGAAGAGACACCTGGCCAGCATCAAGTGGATGAGATCTGGCAGTGGGATGAACTGGCTGTGCTAAGCCATGCACAGCTGTCCTGGCTCCTAAGCCTGTGAAAATTTAAGTGAGACAGTCTTTCACGAGGTGTGCAAACGTGAGTGTGTAGCACATTTTCAGCATTGCAAGCTCCCAAAAAAGGCCAGACAAACAACCAGAGAACTTGGTTATGCTTGGCACATTGAATGCATCTTCTCTTTCCTAAAGTCATACCCAGCAGCTTTGGATCTTTTACAGTGCAAGCAAAGACAAGACTAACTGAAACAGACCATTTTCCAAAGGAAATGCTGTCTTTTCTGGTCATACCTGTATAGTCTATGAGAAGGAAGGAGATTATTTTACATCAAAAATAAAGAGAAAGAAAATGTTGTCTTTCAGGGTAGCAATATTTGTTTCAGAATAATACCAAAACTGAAAAGAAGAATCACGCTAGCTAGTCAGGTAAAAATTGTGGACTTTTGTTATTTCTAATACTATAATGTAAATGAAAACCAATTAAGAGTTAATTTGTCCTGGGGTGTTTACAGCAGGTACGTGCAAACAGCCACTCATAACTTCTGACAGGAATGTGCTGCCTGAGAGGGGATGCCAAGTTCCTGGTTGCTAATGACAGTGCATTGTGAGCCATTCTCTGCATTTAAAAAATGTGCTTATTTTATCACTGCTGTAGTTAACCATTCAACATGCTTGGAATTAGGGGGACATGACATACTTTGTTCACATCATTACCAGTGTCAAAGCATAGCACCATTCTATTTAGCTCCTGTCATTTTTCATGTTAAAACTAAACCAAATAAAATATCTTTTTCTTTAATAGTCTTTCTTGTCATTACTGTTACTTTTTCCTTTTTTTAAATATCTCACAGGCTTGTTATTACCTTTAAATCTGAAAGGGGCATAATGCAGAACCAGGAATATTCATTGGTCTCAAAACTTGTGTTTTAGTCCTGTTTGTTAAACTTGATTGTTTTGCAAGGCACTGATACTCCAGTGCATTAAATACCTCAGTGGAAATTACCAGTGACAGCTAGAAATGTTCAATGACATCTAAACACCAAAGGGTAAAGTTTTCTTCTGTAAAATTATCAAATTATCACCATTTTCAAACAGCTCATCTCCATCTAAGCAAAATTTACTTGACACTGAATTACAAAGAAAGATAACTTAGAGTACCTGGGAGAATTTTGCAGCATAAAAATCTGTCCCAAGCTGTATAAGAAACAGAGTTATCAGGAGATGACATCTGGTAAAATCCATTAGAGTTTATTGGTTTATTACTTCAGGTAATTAGTTTATTTAATCTATTTTTATAACTAGAATATGCATAAAATCATCAGTGACTACGGTAAAAAAAAATCTACTTTAGCTGACAGGAGAGTAAAATAACATTTGAAATTTAAAATATCCATTCCACTATCTTGTACTAAATTTATTTGTGCTGCATAACCTGTAGTAGACAATTAAAATAATATCTCGGGACCTGGATGCATGGGAAGAGAGCTGTTGTCTAAAGGGATGAGATTGTCCTTATTTTGCAGACAATAAATAAATTCTGTGCAACAACTACAGCTCAAGTAGCCCATGAAACTCATGTTCCAAATAATCAGAACGAGCTGGCTGTACTCCCCTGGCTGTGCAGCAGCACAGAGGCCATGGTGTGTGAAATGAAATATGTGTGTGAAATCAAGTAAACTGTGACAGCAGCACAGGTATTGAAGCCTGGAACAGCCACCCAGGCTCCCTTTATACTCTAAAGTATGATTCATCTCATCTTCTGTAGATGACATCTAAAACTCACCAGGTGTTTACACAATAGGCTTTGTCCAGAAGAATCCCTGTTAAAAATTGACACATCCTTGCAGGAGCCCAAAGGCAATGCTTGGGAGTTCTCAGCTTGAGGTTTAGTAACAAAGATCATTACTTTACTATCAAAACAGAAAAAAAAAAAAAAAAAGACTTTTCATCTGGTGAAACTATTTTTAAAAGTAAAACAAAACAAAACAAATATGCAGTAACACTCTGAGCTGGGAAAATGCAAAAGATCCTTTAAAGACGTTTGGCATTTGGCATTTTACCTTGTCACTTCAGATTTGTATTAAGGGTGACCATGACTGAAAATCTAATCAGTTAAATGGCTTTGAAAAATACCTGGAGTACAAATGAAATGGCACTCTGAACACCATAATCCACACTAAGTAAACTCTGCAGGCCTACACAAACTCCTGTTTATATTGTCAGATGCATCAGCTACAACTGTGATACTTTCCACTGAGAAAATATTTACAACAGCATGTTAGATGTTAGAAGCCATTTCTTTTCCATTTCAAGCGGCTGTGCTTTACTTGGCTTGCCTTGGATACAACCAAAATCTGAAGTCCCTAGTTGGAATCCTGGTATACCTTTAGTAGCACAGTTGGCTGCAAACCAGGGATTCTGTCTGGGATTTTCTCATTTTACAATTTGGAATCACAGAATCATAGAATCATTAAGGCTGGAAAAGACCTTCCATATCACTGAGTGCAACCATTGACCTAACAGTGCTATGTCTAACACTAAACCATGCCCCCATGTGCTGCATCTGCAAGTTTTTTTGAACACTTTTAGGGATGGTGATTCCACCAGTCCTCTGGGCAGCCTATTTCAATGCCTGACCACCCTTTCTGTGAAGAAATTTTCCCTAATATCCAATCTAATCTCTCTTGGCATAACTCAAGGCCATTCCCTCTCCTCCTGTCCCTGTTCCCTGGGAGCAGAGCCCAACCTCCCTGCCTGTCCCCTCCTGTCAGGGAGTTGTGCAGAGCCAGAAGATCCCCCCCGAGCCTCCTTTTCTCCAGCCTGAGCCCCTTTCCCAGCTCCCTCAGCTGCTCCTGGGGCTCCAGCCCCTTCCCCAGCTCTGTTCCCTTCCCTGGACACACTCCAGCCCCTCAGGGTCTCTCTTGTCCTGAGGGGACACTTTGTTTTGGTCATTTTTTTACCGCACATGCTACAAATATTCACAAGAGAAAAAGGTAGGGTGTACAGTTTACTTCCAAGGTCTGAGACAGAGTAAAAAGATGTTTTGGGATGTGACACCAAGGTTTTCTGCTATTGCTGACTGTTGACTACACCTGTACAATGCTGAAGAAACAAAACAAGTCATCAGATTGAGAGCCAATTTCCTTTGCATTTCTAATATTCATCCAATTTTTTTTTCTCATTTTCTGCTGTTCAGCTAAGAAATTCTTCCAATATCCCCTTTCTGGTCTCACTTGGTGTATAACACAAAAACAAATTTGAGAGGATTTTGTTGAATCCCAGTTCAATGGCTCTCCCTCTTTGTGAGTTTTTCCCTGACAGTAGAGAGAAGAGGAGGAAATGAGTGAGGAGCAGCTGAGTGCAGGGAGACAACAGGTGCAGTGATTATCACTCCTCATTTTAAGAGACTGTAAAAGGTAAACAGCTTTGGGAAGGGAGCTTGCAGAGACACAGGGAAATTTTGGAGAATTCAGCTCATAACTTGTGAGAAGGGATCTGGTACATGTTCCCTTCTCTTAGTGCTGAATTATCACTCTTTAACTCACCCTCTTCTCCAGCTTTCCAAGACACCAATAGACGATATCAGGAATAAAGCTTTATTTGTTTTTTCATTCTTGAAATTGAAACTCTTTTAATGGTAATGTAATTTGGGGTGAAAATCAAAATTTTTGTGTCACCCCAAATTTTCACAGTCATTGAAACAACAGCATTGGCGACTTTATTCTTTCCTATTTCTCTGTGATAGTAGCTTCCCTGTATGAATGACTGAAATGCTGGAGGCAAAAAGTGAAAGCTAATCACACAGAAAGCATGTATACTTTAAAAGCAGCCTTGGAACTAATGTATAAAAAAAGGCAAACACTGGGACTCCATATAACAATAAGAAATTTAAATCAATGACCTGTGAGATCCCTTTCAGTTTAAATGCTTGCAATGAGTGGGTAGCTTCTCTAGAGCACTCAGGAAAAGCAATGTTATTCAGGAGGCAAACATATATGTCTCAATTTTTTTTTCCTAGTTAATTTTATAAAAATAGCTATTCATTTCTTTAAGACTTTTTTAGCTCCCAGTTGCATACAGAAGATACTTGGTTCCAACAGTGCTAATGACCATTGACATTTCAGCAAGTGCTTTAAAAATTTTGTGTGGGTTTTTTTTGTCGGGTTTTTTTTTCCCCCTCTTTTTTATTTTCCATCTTTACTAGTTGAAAGAAGTATAGAAAAGACTGTGGGTCTTGAAAATTCAGTACTGTATTTGAAATATCTTGTGCAAATCTTATTTGCCTGAAAGCAGGAATTTTATGAAAGTCTGAGATAATTTTGTCTTGGGTTGGTTACTTGTGCCTGTATATTAGCTTCCTATCTCATTATTTTTCATCAATCTCAGCTCAATTTTAATTTGAATTTTAAAATTTCTGACTGTATTTCTTTGTGATATTGCCTTATAGATCACTGTTTTCCTAAATTGCTGCGTAACATTTGTGTCTTCTCTTCTCTTTAAACTGCAATCACATTTCATCACAGATTTATCTGTATTTTTTGCTAGTGATCATGTTGGTTTTGTCTGGTTTTGTTTTGGTTTTTTTTTTCATTCTGCATATAGGTAGAAAATGTATTTGGAAATGGGTTTAAGACATTTTTAGATGCATGGTCTATAAATATAAGTCATAATCCTTATGGTACCATGCCTTTCTTTTTTTTTTTTTAGTGGGCAACTGAGATATAGCACAGCTCTCAAAGAAAGCTCAAAGAGATTATAGCATCCTGGCCTTTCTTTTCCGTGATGATTTTACTCCTGTTTTCTCTCTGTGTCACTGCTGCTGATACCATCTCACACAATGGGTAACGTAGTGACCTCTATTCATTTATTCCAAGTTACACAGTGTTGTGAACCCCATTAAATATGTAACATTAATAAACAGGATGATCATTACTTTAATGTAGAATGAGAAAATAAATTAAGTAACTGACATTTAAATAAAATATAAATACTTAATGCAGTTTCTATTTACCACCTCACGGCAATAATCCATTTAAATTCAATGAACAACATAATTGAATGGCTCATGTAATGCAAAGGTCTGTCTTGATTTTTTTTCCCTGACTATTCACACAGAAACTTGCAATTTCCTGACAGTTTTTAGGACCCTTGTAAACATGGCAGAATTATTATATTTTTGTTTTGATTTCACAGAGTATCAGAAGCATGAGAACTTAGAATGTGCTGCTGAAATGTCGCATGGCTTAGAGATGACAGGAATATGGAGCACTGAAGAAGAGGATGAAGCCAAATTTTCACTGTGTCCTGTGGCTATTCCAGTCTTGTCTAGTAATTGGTAACAGAGGTGGTGAAGGAAGATTTAAACAAGAAAGTCTCACCATTTTTAGATAAATGGTTGACACTTTCTCCACAGGGATCCAATGCCCACTCACCACAAAGTCTAACAGGAGTGGCACTGAAAGAATTGAGTAAGAATAAAAATAAGCATTGAAGTGAAATAAGTGTATGCGTTCAAAATAGCAAGCCCTTCCTGTCCACAAAGTCACACAAAGAAAATTTGTGTCACACAAAGAAAAGTCACACAAAGAAAAATTCATTTTAACATGAATATTCATTATGGTGTGTAAAAATTTTGCAAATAAGTCAGCACAACAAAAACACTTGCTTTCCGTGTAGGTTTGTTACTCTCTATTGATCTGTGGAAGATGTGTTTTGTTGACTCTAAACAACATTTACACTCTCCTTTGAAAAAAAAAAGCTAACCCATATATGTTTAAATGTAATACTTTCAAAAATATTATGCTTCAAACTTTAGAAATAGGTAAATGTAAAGAAGTGAATTAATTATTTTGAATACATTATCAAAATTGAGTTTGATCAGTTGGGTTTTTTATTCTTCTAAAAGTGGATGTTTTGAAATCAATAAATTTTTATATAATAGGCTTGTTTTTTGGGTTGAAGAGCACTCTGTAACTCTGAAGATTTTAAGGAAAGGCAAAATAACTCTATTATGTAACACAAATAAATATGATCTAAAGGCCTATCTCAGGGCCAAGAATTTTCTGCCTGCTGACTCTCAAATCCCTGGTCAATGATTGCATAATCTGAGGAAGGGATTGGGGTTATTAAATTTCCCTTTATGAATCAGAGACACCAAGGGAATATGTTATGATCTTCTGATAAGATTTTAATATGTTAGTATATTAATCAGTACTGAAACTAGAAGCATTAGTGGGTAAAGCAGTCTTGTCTGCTCCCAGATGAGTACAGAATTAACTGAAGAGATCTGCACTAGATCATTAAACAATATCTGTGAGTATTTATTTATATTATTCTCAAAAAAGTTGTTCACTCCTTGGCAGAATTTTGACTTGTGTTGATTAGTATCATCCTGTAGAATTTCCTGGTATGTTTGAGACTTAGCTCATACCAGAGAGATCTCAGTGGATGCTGCAAAACTTGGATGCAACCTCTCTCTTTGCAAGGCTGAAGTTTACAAGTGTGATTTTAGGCCAGTCCATCAGCTCTGTGCATGGCAACCCCTCTGAACTTCCTTCCAAAGATGTTGCTCCTCAGTTCCGGTGGATCTGTGCAGGAAGACATCTGGTGAATGTGATATGATTTCCACACCTTCCATCTGGGAAGAGAAGCATTACAAAAGAACATCTTTTAGGGATATGAAGCATTACAAAAGGACATTTTCTAGAGATACAAGTTGTGCCACCACTCCACCATTGGAGAGAATTTTTAATGTTTCTGTTTTTTCTCTTATTTCAGGATCGGAGACTGTTGTTTACAGCACATGCATGACATCTCTGTGTTCTTTTTCCTAGGGTTTTGTTTCAAAACAGACAGAAGCCTGGACAATGTCATCTAAACTCTATGGGTTGATGTGATGAGTGACATTATTTTAATTAAGGATAACTGACACATGTGGATGTAGAAATCAAAACATATAACTTCAGAAGAGTTTTTTTACTCTGTATGGCATCACAAAACTCATGCTTAAATCAGGAATAGCAGCCTGATTTGGATTTTTTTTTGAATGCACATGTTTTCTTCACCCTATCTATGTGTTGGAGAAATTCTGAATGTAACCTGGCATAATTTACCCCCTTGACTAGTACCTACAAATGAGATGAAGTCATGTACCCAAAATAGGAAGCACATTACACCCAAGGAAGTCTTGGCCAGCGTAGACAAAAGAGTGACCAGGAAATTATTTTGTTTTAAAGGCAAACACACATACAGTCAATGGGTTGAACAAGGAACTTTAAAACCAATTTGCATCTGCAGCATTTAATATCAAATGGTGAGGCCAGAAAAGGGAAATGAAAAATCAAGAGAAAAATATTTCATATATGAATCTGGATTTTTTTTTATTTATTTATTGCCCCCAGACAAAAGAATAAGCAGCTTTGAATTCAAAGTGCTTTGACAGCAACTACTGGTACATTTTTACCATGTTTTTTACCTCTCCTCTCCTCTCCTCTCCTCTCCTCTCCTCTCCTCTCCTCTCCTCTCCCTCTCCTCTCCTCTCCTCTCCTCTCCTCTCCTCTCCTCTCCTCTCCTCTCCTCTCCTCTCCTCTCCTCTCCTCTCCTCTCCTCTCCTCTCCTCTCCTCTCCTCTCCTCTCCTCTCCTCTCCTCTCCTCTCCTCTCCTCTCCTCTCCTCTCCTCCCTCCCCTCCCCTCCCCTCCCCTCCCCTCCCCTCTCCCTCTCCCTCTCCCTCTCCCTCTCCCTCTCCCTCTCCCTCTCCCTCTCCCTCTCCCTCTCCCTCTCCTTGTCTTGTCCTGTCAAGATACGTATTAAGATATCATCATTAGAGACACCTCTACCTTGTTGTATGCCAAAGCATCTGGCTGAAGGAAAGAATTAAAACTATTAGTGCAGAAATACGCCAAAAATTATAGAGGCTTAGATGATAAATCACAACATGGATCACAGTTGTGATTTTATGATCAAGATAGATAGACCACAAGCTAAGACAAATTTTTAACTTTATCCAAGTTTCCATCTGTATTTTCTCTTTCCCTCACAAACACATACAGAGAAAGCATTGAGAAACAGCTTGCATTGCTCAGCTGAGTGCCTCAAGTTGTGTGATATGATACTGACCACCAGTTTTAAGTCTGAATATATTCTGAATCATGCATTAAATATTAATAAACTTACAAAGTGAATGTTTTAAGTTGTTGCAATGTTTTCTACAGTCGGAGTGGTTAAGCAGTGCCAGTGGTAAGTGAAAATATTCTTCCTTTCTGGCTTACTCTTGGCAATATACTTTTTTCCTTATTTCAAATATAGTAAAAAGTAGATCCATTAAACCAGGGCAGAACAAAGTCAAATTGTTATAGGTGTGCTGTCTGTTACAGCAGAATCCAGTTTTTCTGTTTGGTTTCATCTGTATGATTTGACATTCATACCTGATGAAGCTTGCATGACACATGTCACTGTGTCAGGCAGAGACATGTTTGCTGAGGGGGATACTCAAGGAGGTCACACTCCTTGGACACTGAACACATTGCTGCCATGCATCCTCCCATTTTGGACCTTGAAATGACAGAACACCCCTTAGATGGGGGAAATCCTGTGATAACAACATCTGAGCTCATGTAAACCACCAGCCATTTTCACTGAGAGAAGTTAAGTGACCAGGAGCTGAAAATCTAACCTAGAATGTCAATAAAGAGATAGATATGTCCCTCTGATCAGGTTTCAGTGCTAGTCACCACAAATTACTGGAAAAGATCCACAAAACAAGACTCACTTTATATTACCTGAACCATTTGTCATGTAAGTATGATTACCTTGGATTTTTCTTGTAAACAGAAGAGATAAATGGGAACTTTTGGGGCATCTTATCTGATTTACCTTGAATGTTTTCTTCAAATGTAAGGAATACTGGACTAAAAATATGTGTACTAATAAACAATAATCAAATGGGGAATTTAAAGGATTATCTTCATTTCAGATATGGAAATCCACAGCATAGATAGGCATCATTTGCATGTGCTAATTTAAAGGACTTGAAGAAAGCCATAATAGGAGCCACATACATCCACATGATAAATAACTTAATGGTGAAAATCTGCCAGTATAATGTGACATCAGGTCGTCAAAATCTTCCCAATGTCTCTTCCGTACACTGGCCTTCCCTGCTCCAAATTTGTGCTGTGCAGACTTTAATTAATAATTTATACAACAGTGTAGTACTTGCATGAATGCTGTGATGTTCAGCAGTGGCCACTTGAATTATTTTAACTTGCATGTGTAAGGTACAATCTAGATGTTGAAGATAGGAAAGATCTTACTTTACCAGACATCCAAATAGATGTTGATGAAAAAGAATTGTGTGGAATACAAGAACCTATAGTAAAACAGGCAAAAAAGTTAAAGCTTTTTGCTACAACATCTAATTAAGGAAAATAAGCCAAAGACACACATGGCTCCCTGAGACTTCACCCAAAACTTAAAAGAAAGAAAAAAATTATTTTAGCTTTAAGGGCAATTTTTAAACTCCAAAATAATGATCGACTGCAGGAGGGATATGTCATGCAAGATATCCTTAGACTTCTTATTCTAGAGGAATTGTAGGTTGAGTTTAAAATTCCCTCTCAAGATATTATTATATAAATCACACAATTTCCCATCAGCATAAAGTACAAGACTGGAGAAGACAGCCAGGACTACCTATGTTTGTTGAAGCTACTCAAGAAGCCTTTACAACTGAATGAAGCTAATGACAGGACAGAAGTGACTCATTCATTGACACCGTAACCTTTACCTGGTACAGACCAAGAGAAGTCGGATTGACATCACAAGAGTTGTTTGCTCATACATCACTTGCCTGTCATTACACCCTCCCTCTGATAGATTATTCCATTAAGTTGGCCAGAAATAGCATTGCCGTCACAATTCACATCTGCTACTGCAATCATTCATCTATCTACTATTTTCAGGTGAGACAGAAACCCCCCAAAATTATTCATGGTGCACAAAACATCACCAGTTATTTTATTCAACTTAAAGCTCTTCTTCAAAGAGACAGTGGAATAGAATGCACACAAACCATCAGTAGCTTCTGTCAGCTCAATGGAAAAATCAGATTCTCCAGCTGAACTGCAGGAGGAAGTTCACAGACTGCTAAACATGAAAAGAAAAGGTTGCAAAGCTTTTAGCACTGACCTTGTACAATCTCAGACCTCACACCATGGCATTATCACATCTGCACTAGTGCAAAACAGGAAGGAGCAGGCACACAAGCAAAATATAGATGGACGGCAAGCGGTAAAATCTGAAACAGAACAATTGTCCAGATTGTTGCAGAAGCAGCAATATAGATTAGGCACAGTTCAAAAGACAGTATTTTCAAAGCAGTTCATTTGACAAAGTACAAAAACCTGTAAAAAAGTGAAAAGAGAAAAAAGTTCACTGCTTTTTAGGTGTCTTGAAGGGCAATAAGTTATATGTGCAAGGTATATGACAATTTTAAGTCACGTTGAAAACCTTTTTACCCTGTAGAGGCTTAGCTGGGTAGCTGAGACCTATTCAGGTCCAAGATGTTTTGTACAACTTCAAAACTGCTCAGTGATCTACTGGAATCACCTACATAGCCTCTGCTCTGTCACAGTTGCTGTCTGACTGATAGCTATTTGTTTTATTCCTGCATAGGAATAAAACAAAATAAAGATTAAATTAACACACTCACGCTTTTATCTTAAAGAAATGACTATATTCCCATGCACAGGTTCCTGGAGTTTAGCAGTGAAGGGCACAGCTCAAGACATAACCTCTCCTCCACAATCCATGCCCATTCATTTATTTCTGTGCTTTTCCTATTGATTCCCTTCTTTTCAACATTCCATAGCCACTATCATTATGCTTCTTTAAGAATAAATTTCCCAGAGTCTGTTCAGCATCCCTGCATGGAACTAGGCAATGCTGGAAGCACCAGTCACACGTTTCTATGCCTCATCTTACCTCCAGTTAACCCTAGTTAATACTCCATCTGTAGTCATAGACATATCAAAAGAATGAGACTACCTGAAATTCTTTGGCCATTTTGAATATATTTGACAGCAGATAAATTCACCACATCCTGTGTGAAAAAATTTTATACCCACAAAGAAACACAGAGAAGAAAAAGAACACTTGATAAGGCAGGATAATGGTGAGGGCTTGAAATTTTTAGAAATTTGCAAAGCATACAGGAAAGCATATATTAACATCCTAATTTTTTTTCATAACAATTCTTCAGATCTTTGCATGTTATTGGGTTTCTTCCTTTGCAATCATATCCCTTCCAATGACATCCCTAGACAATATTTCTTCACAAGAGACAGACATTTCCATGCTCTTTATGAGGATCTCTCTGTGCCCACGTGCATAACAATTAGGCCAGGATTATAATTTGTCATTTTTTATATATAAAATCTTTGCATCTGTGTCCTTCTGTGTTGATGGGATGCAGGATTAGTGGTTTTTTGGGTTTTTTTGTTTGGTTGTTGTTTTTTTTTTTTTTTTTTTTTTTGCTTTATATAAAAGATACAATTTGCTCAAGTCAGGTAATGTTTCATCATTAAGTGGGAATCACTGTGGTCTTTACCTCATTGGCACATTACAGGAAACTATTCATTATAGTTTTACCTTGCTATATTGAGACAAGTAAGTGCCCTCTTTTCTGAAAAGTAAAGTTACTAGAGCAGTGATAAAAACTAATGTTTTAATTGGTCTCCAGAGTCACAATCTCCCAATTACAGTGCTGGTAAGAGCACATGGGAGGTTTATGTAGTTATACAAACATCTGGTTTAATGGGTCTTGGGAGTGAAGAATTTGGAACCAACTTTCAAAGATCCCTTCAAAGTCTGGTATTTTATATCCTAATTCTATAAAATTAATAATATGGTGTTTAAAATATATAAAAAAAGAAAATCATTAAAAAACTCACTGACACCTTCAATGTTCTTGATAGATTCTCATACAGCCAAAAGAAGCAGATATTCCTTATGTTTTGATCCTGTGTTTGGTGTCACTATAAATTCCTTGATGTTTTTGTTTGAATGGCACTGGCAACTAAATGCTTAACACAATCACCCCTGTATAGAGTTGTGTCTTATGTTTAAATAGCTCCTGACATGCAGAAATGGGTTGAAAAACCAATGGTCTAATGACCCACATGGAGAAATTACACTTGTATTGGCGTCTCCTCCTACTCACGAACCAGGCCAACTATAAATGCCAACATAATCCAAAGCTCACTGCTTATTGTCTGATCTTGACCTACTTTCCCAACTATTCTTCTTTCCAGCAAATATTAGTCTTTCATATGATTAAATGATGAACAAGGGAATGTAAAAACGTTTATCTGGAGCAAATGAATGGAAAAGTCGGCAGTATACTCCTGTTTGTGCTTAGCGTATGCAAACTAATGTATAAAAATAAATACAAAGAATGCATAGTTGATGATGCTTTGATACAGAGGACCCATTTAGTGCACTCTCTCTGAAGCACAGTAAATTTTCCATTGCCAAATAAACCAGATCATTGTAGTTTAAGAGTCCTGTTTTGTTAATTGAAGAAAGATTCATTGTGCAGTTGTGCCCACAAGAGTGCAATAAAGCTGCAGTCCACCTAGAGTGTTTCTAAATAAGTTTCTACATCCACTTGAAGCATTGTTATGGATGTAAAGACACAGAGCATTCCTGTTTGTAATGTAGTTCTTTATTAATTAGCTTTATTATCTATTTTCCAACTTTGACATTAAAACAAATTAGAAAGGATTGTGACATTCACAAAATGCTGCTGTACCCAGCCAGAATAAAGTGCCTTACAGGATATCCCCTTTTCCCTTGGCAGAAAAACTGTTTGTCTGAATGTTCTGATTACTGGGGGGATTTCTTGTCATATAATACCTGAAGTTGGAAGGAACCCGTAAGGATTCTTCTGCTTTGCACATTTTCTGCTGGTATCAGTACAATCATCAAAACTGAAAAAAGCTTTTCAGATGGAAGGGAAATAAAGTAGGTTTGTTTTGGGGTTTTTTTTTTGGTTTTGGTTTTTTTTTTTTTTTTTTTTAGAATGTTTTTCCATGACTTAAATGACAAATAGTTAAACAAAAAAAAAAATGGCTATGAAAGAATAAAAAATTTTGAAAAGAGTACATTTAAGAATTTCAGCATGTAGATTTATAGATCATTTGAAGTCATTTTGGATTGAATTTTCTTGTCACTACTTTATTAGGATTCATCTGAGCATCCTTTGAGAATCGTACAAATGTGCAACTGATCTAATGTATAATTTTGGGAATGGAAATTTCTCTCTAATTCAGATTCTAGGTAGAATCTTCTTAGTTGTTGGGTATTAAGTCCTAAATAGTGACTGAACTTAACATTTATGAAGACAGTCACAATTTTAGACTGCAAAATTTAACGCATTGACCTTAAAAGTTTGCATTAGTTAGTTGTGAGAAGATAATGGCATCTCTTTTGGCTCATACTAAACACTGAATCTTAGAACTTCCAGAGTCACATCTGTTTCTTTCACAGGTATTTGGAGTGATGACAACAATAAAGTTTCCACATTCTTAATTATATTTAAATAAAAGGTGAACTCATTATACTCCTTGAAACATGCTAGTTAAAGAATGAAGCTAAAAGAGCAATTAATGATTTCCATATGATGATAATGTACTTCCAATGACTTAAAAAATATGATCTATAAATAAAGTCTGAATTTAATACTGACAAAATAGGTAGAGACAAAGTAGATCTATTGCATTCTAATATTAAAAAAATACTTAGCACTTTAACAATAACATAAAATTACTGACAGAAGTAACTAAGATGCACCAAAACTGACCTTTCTCCATTACACATGAAATGCTGTTCATGGAGGGGTTCTGTGCATTGCAGATAGGAAACACTGAAGATATCAGCACAGCAGAATGCCTGCAGTTAGCAAAAAGCAATTATAAAGCTGTATATCATAGGAAGATTTCTCTTTTTTTTTCTTCCTGTATTTGTTACTTGGGTTTCTTAGGGATTTTTTGGGGGGGAGGGGGGTTGATGTGGGTTTTTTATTGTTGTTTGGGTGGAGTTTTTTGTTGCTTTGATGTTATTAAGGGGTTTTCTAAATGGAAATAAGAATTAAAAGATTTTATAAAAAATTTAAAAGGAAAAAGAAAATTTTGATCTTTCAAAGCATCAACCTTTGTCAATAACTGGGAAATACCATATTCAACAAGAAATTTTCTTATTTTTCTTCCATGTAGAAAATATGAAATCTTAACTGAAAATTTAAAGCTCAACCATCAAATCTGGTGAAAAAATAATACTACTAGATGAATGATTCACTTGATTTCACTGATAATATCCAAGTAATGCCTTCTATATAAATCTATGGGATATTTTTTGAAACTGGTCATATTGACATCAGGGAGATGTTTATATACCAGAAGTTTTAAAATAGAATGTATAACATTGAGTGATTTTTTTTTTTTTAATCAATTGATTAAGAAGTGAATTGCAGAGAAAATAGAGATAATAGAATTTCTTATCTACCTAAGTCAAGGTGAGACTTATGGCAGCAGATCACAGTCTTGGCACAAGTCAAAAGACACTGAGGGAGAAAATTCACAGGAGAGATTTTCTAACCTTCAGTATTCACCAACATGTCAACAAGGAGTCCCTGTTACAAAATAAAAAAAAAAAGGCAGATCACTAAGTATGTGTTTAATTAAAAAAAGCTAGGAAAAAAGTAACAAATCTATCTAAAATGTTGGTATGTCTCAATTAAAAACAAAACCAAATGCAAAACATCACAAACCCCCAAATATTTAATTTTGCATGCGACAGAAGGAACTTACGTATGGATTTTCATGTGGTTATAGATGCGTTTTAAGCAATTCCTTCCACTGAAGATTTAATTTTCACTGTTTTGCCTTGGAAGGGCAGGAGGAAGGTGAAAGAACAAAGATTTATATAACATCTTACATTCTTTCTTTTACCATATTTTCTGGAGAAAAAACACAGTTCATCCAAATGAAATTTAGAGAGAACTTTTTTCTTCCTCAAAGGCTTCTTGACTCATTACTACTGTGTGAGAGTCTGTGTGATAGAGAGGGGGAGAAAAAGATGGGCAAAAGGCTTGCTTTCTTTTTTACAGTCTCTGGATTGTTTTTGCAATACATTGATTACTCTCACAGGTCAAGGAATGTGCTTTTATTCTTCTCTTCTCACACAATCCTTTCTAATACTATTTTCATTTAATTTACTTTAGTTCTTATTTAAAAAAAATACAAAATTGCATTAATGACTTAATGATAAGTTAGGATTAATTCTGATGTCATCTTTTTACTTTCTGATCCCATTTTCACTCTTCCATTATGCAAGACATAGAAGAGACTGCCACAGAATTTTAATTTCTTTACCCTTTATGCTCTGTGTGGGCGGAACTTACTGAGTTGGCGGCGGAAAAAAATCACAGTTGTTCTCAGCCAGAGAATAGCTATGTGAAAATATTTAGGGATAAAAGGAAACTTTCTTTTCTTTTTCAGAATATTTAGAAGGGTTATAAACAGCTAAGAAAGAGTCAGGAGAAAGGAATATCAGAGTCAAATATATATACATATATATATATATAAATTCCAAAAGGGGTGATAGTTCTGTCCATATAGTCCTCTAACATTAATGGTTAACCTTATTTTGTTTTCTACAGATGTATAGTTTTCAAGTCTTGGCACCATTACTGTAGCAGATACCTCCAAGTCCTCTGCTGATATTTCCAACAGAGATAGATAGCCAAGTAGTGTTTAACAGCTTTCCACTGAATTTTATGCTGATTGGCTAAGGTGTGATAGGGAAAAAAATCCATCATCGCTGTTAATTGCATGATATCATGGTTTGACCCACCCTAGGAAGTGAGAGAGAGCTGGCTCTGAGACTGGCACTTTGTTAAACCAATGAAAGGTCATGTCACCTCTGTGAACACACATTTCAGGACAAGAATTGGGAGGGGTGGCTCTCTTCCCCTTCCAGCTTTCAGAGAATGAACAGGCTCTTCAGGCTCCCCTTCTCCTCCTGGCTGTGGAGGGGAGGGGAGGCCTCCCCTGGCCAAGGCCGAGGCCCGCCATGCGGCCTGGGCTGGGGTGAGCCTGAATATCATTTACTGGCTCGCTGGCACAGCTGTCTGAGCTCCGCTGCTGTTGGATCTGGGTCAGGGCTGCTGTTTCTGTGGCCGTGGCTGAGTGCCTCCTTCAGACCGGAGAAAAGAGGAATGGAACTGTGTAGCTCACCAGGCCTACTGAGAATGGAGGAGTGGAAGATCCATCACTGAGACGTTTCTGGGTGCCGAGCCCTACCCCCCTCTCCAGAGAGTTCGACCAGCGTCTCTTTGAACCTGATATCAAGAGCTTTTAATCAGCTGCAGCTTCTGGAAGTGATGGGAGAGACAGCCTGGGACTTGTGATGCCAGCAGAAGATAAAGAAGAAGAGATTGATGGAGTGGCCTTTGCCTGGACTTTTCTTGTAGTGCCCATAGAAACTGAATTAGTGTTCCTGTAATTTATAAAAACTGTGTTAGGGGGATGCAAGGTGAGCACTGTGTATTAGAGATGCCAGTGCAAGAGTGAGTGAACAGAGGAGGATTAAGAGGGTGCGGTGGTGCTCTCAGAGAAAATGACCTCTGTTCCTAAAACCCTTTGCTCAAAGGGAGAAATGGGAGGGACTTGTGTCCTGAAGGCATTCTTAAAAAGGGAACCCTACAAGCAGTTTCTGGTCCATGGATGCTGGTGAGAGCACTGTCCATGGAAGGAGGGCTTCTCAAATGCACATTTCCTCTGTGTGGTGTGGGCCATTTGTGAAGAGTGTAGGCCACAAGATACTGTGTTTCTTATCGGAGTTTCTATGTGGCACAAAGAAGACTCCTCTCCTTTAATAAACTAAAAAAAAATATTGGTTTAAAAGTACTAAACTAGCTGGGAGTTCCAGGTTTTGTGTCAGAAAGTTTTGGTAGGAATTACATGGGGGAAGGAGGAGTGGTTTAGAAGGTTTTTCATTCTGGATCTTATTGGGTTTTTTTTTTCCCTTTTTTTTTTCCCTTTTCTTTCCATAAAGTCAATAAGATTTATTCCATAAGTCAATAAAGTTTTTCTTTTAATTTCTAAGTTGGAGCCTGCTCTGCTCTGTCCTGGTCCCACTCACAGTATCATTTTAAGGAACTGTATTCTCATGGGTGCACTGGCATTGGGCCAGCGATTTAAAACCTTGACACACAATTACTTGTATTCACTGTCCTTTCATATTTCAGAGTCATCCAATATCCCAGAATGCCTGTAGTAATAATTTTGTATGAATTTACAAAAGCAGGTCTAGATATTGCATACCCTGGCCAGTCAGAATGAGTTTGAAATTATCTCAGTGACAACCTGAACTGTGCAGAGAAACGCATAAAACTCCTGTGGCTTCTGTGCCCCCTTTCAGTCTAATGTGAGTGAATCAACAGTCACTGGAACTAACGAATTTATGTTGTCAGCTGTGAATTCTTGTCTGCATTTCTCTGAGTTTTCCACAAGACCTTTGTATGTTCATTTAAATTAAATCTGTCCTGCGTTCACATCCTCCTTTTTAAATGAATTGCAAAGTGACAAACTCAAGTTTCAGTTGGCTGCCTTCACAGATTCCCTGTGTCATTTTGGAGAAGCTTCATTTCTCTACTTATAAAATAAGGATATTATTTACTACTTATCTTCTTTATCTGGTCTGTCTGTTTTTGAACAGAGGATTCACTTGGGGCTTCAAAAACACTTCATATTTAGGGGGCCTAATGTCAGTCCAAGTGCTGCTACAATAGAAGCAACAACAGTGCCTTTCCTGATGATTGTGTTTCACCTAATTTTGGGGAGTTGGATGATATGTTTCTGTTCAATTTCTGAACTGCTTTATAAAAATCTGCTTTACATATATCTACAAATTTTTTTTTCATCCTGTTGGATGGATTCTCTTCTCTTCCAAGGATCATAAACATAACACAACACCCTGGAGAAGCCTTTGTGTATTTTTTTAAATATTTTAGCCTCTGTGGATATAAACCAACTTGCTTGTCTTTTGATTGAAGCAGAGACTAATTAAGTTAGTTATATAATTATTATTCTAAAGACTCTCCTCGTATGCCTCATCTGTCTTTATGTTGCTGAAAAAGACATTTTCTTGTCTACATTTTTGCTGCCTGAGCAAATATAAATGTTCTCCTTAGGTCAGCTACTACTGAAAACAATTTTTCTAAGTTAATGAGTGTTAAAAAAAAAGAAATAGGAGGGAAAAAAGAATCCTACTTACATTTAAACATATTTCCTAGCCCACTCAATAAGCCATGTTGATTTCTCAGGGTTTTTTTCATTAACCTGAAAAAAACATTAAGATCTATAGATATAGGACATTTCTTTTTGCCACTGCAGACTGGCCTGGGACAGAAATATTAACATCCATTCACTGTCAAGGTCTGGATTCTGCTAGATTTGCCATTATTCCATATGAGACCGAGTTATTTCTACCATCTGTAGATATTACTAAACCATCTAGCCTAAACTAATCATTCAAAATAACCTCTTTAGACATTGAACCAAGGGAAAAGATGAATAATTATGCTTATGTGTGTAGCTTAAATATCAAAAAAAAAAAAAAAATTAAAAATCAAATAAATATTTATTTATTAACTCAAATAAAATATTAAAAATCAAATAAACCAGTACAGATGGACAGACTTAAGGAAAATGAATCCACTTTCCTCCATGATTTAAATACCACTATTTCTGGAGCTACATATTGGCTCTTTCCTAGCTGTGAATGTAGACTCTTCAACTGACACCACCTGTAACAGCTGCTGTGGAATCAGAGGCCTCTGCCAAGGGCTCCTGTGGGACAATTCTGTTGTGCAAGGTGTCAGGAGTGCCTGTTGCTCCACCCCTGAGCTGGAATTAGTGGTGGTCTCACAAGCTTTAGCTGAGGTGCTGTGTTGACTTTGCGCAGCCTGGTTTTTGATTGAGGGGGACCACAGAGGTGGCTCCTGTGAGAAGCTGCTGAAGCTTCCACCATGTCCAGCAGAGCCCATCCCTGATGGTTCTGAAGATGGACATGCTGTTGGCCAAAACTGGGCCAATGAGAGAGGCTGGTAATGCCTCTGTGATGACATATTTAAAAACAAAATCAAAACCAAGTGGGCATGTGCAAGTTGTTGGGTTTTTTTTTTCTAACCAGAGAAGAGGAGGAGGAGGTGACAACATGTGAGGGAAACAACATGGCAACACCCAGATCAGTGGAGAAGGAGGTGCAGGAAGTGCTCAGGTGCTGCAGCCAAGATTCCCCTGCAGGCCATGGTGATGACCATGGTGAAGCAGCTGTGGCCCTGCAGCCCCTGGATACCTATGGGGGATGCAGAGATCCACTCTCAGCCTGTGGATCCATGAGGGGTGCAGAGATCCACCCACAGCCCACTGGGGAGGTCTCCATGCTGGAGTGGGGGGTGGATGCCTGGATGAGGCTGTGATCCAGTGGGAGACCAGGTGGAGAGAGAGGGCCCTGCTTCCAGGTTGGAGCAGCCTGTCCTTGGAGGATTGCACCCCATGGAAGAGTGACCCATGCCACAGCAATTTTGGGACAACTGTGTGCCCATAGGAAGGACTCAGGTTGCAGCAAGTGCTGTGGGGCTACTGCTTGTGAGAGTGGACCCACGGGAGAAGTTCACGGAGAACTGTCTCTCATGAGAGGGATGCCACAGTGTCACAGGGGAAGGACTCTTCTCCTGGAGCAGCAGAAGAAAATCCCAGTGATGAACTTACCCAAAACCCCCCATGTGCTGTCTCCCTCACTGTTGGTGGGAAGGAGGGAGAGGCTGGGGTAAAAAAAGTGCTTTTAGGGTTTATTTTACTTCTCATTACCCTGTTCTGACTCTGTTAATAGTAAACTCACTTTGAAGCTATAAGCAGCCCTTGGAGTGTTTTCTCCCAGTCCTTATCTCAACTTATGAACCCTTCGTTAATTTTTTTTTCTCTCCACTGCCCAGCTGTGGCAGGAGAGGGTGAGAGAGCAACTTTTGTGGATGCCTGGCATTGGGCCAGTGTCAAACCACAACAGGTGTTCAGTTAAGAAGCTTTTACTAGAGGAAAGCAGACTGTAAACCATCAAGAAGAGTCAAAATGTGAATAAAAGGGAGATCAACAAGGTCTTTGAAGAAACCATGAATAACCAGGGATCCAAACCAATATTTAAAGCAAAAAAGACTGAATATTGGAACAGGGCTCCAGAGAGGCTGTGAGATCTTCATCCTTGACAACATTAAGAGTTTGTTTGACCAAGGCCTTGAGCAACCCATTTTGTTCAGACCTGCCCTGCAGACGTGATTGGACTGGATGACTTATTTTAACCCTATCATATCTATGGGTTTCCATGAACCTTGTTCTTTTACTCGTATTTTCATTATGAAATTGAAGGGGAGCTATTAGCAGACTAAACTAATAGTTTTGGACTGTACCTATGAGGAAGTTCTGTTTTTACTTGGATAGAATTAATTTTCTTCATGGTAGCTGGTGTGGGGCTGTGTTTTGTATTTGTGCAATGAACAGTGTTGACGATTCAGGGACATTCTTGTTTTGTCTGACAAGGGTTTACACAGAACCAAGGCATTTTCTGCTCCTCACACAGCTCCACCCACAAGAAGACCAGGGGTGGACAAGAGCTGGGAGGAGACAGAGCCAGGACAGCTGACCCCAATGGCCAAAGGGATTTTCCATACTGTCTGGCATCATATTCAGCAATAAAACTATGGAAAAAGTTGGTGGGGCCAGAGCTGCTCAGACACTATTTGAGCAAGGGTTGGTTGTTGATGAGCAGTTGTTTGCATATGCATCACTGTGTTTCTTGGGTTTTATTTATCTGTTGTTATTTTCCTTTTCATTTAATAATAATGACAGATAATAATAGCAAATGATAATGTTTATAGTAATTAAATTTTTCTTATCTTAACACATGACTTTTCTCACTATTGCCCTTCTAATTCACTTTAATCATCCCACTAGGGTGGGAGAGTGAACAAGCAGCTGTGTGGCACGTGGTTGACAGCTGGGGTTAAACCATGACACAGGCTCATTAGGTTTTTATTTTTGTTTGTTTGTTTTTTGTTTTGTTTTGTTTTGTTTTGTTTTTGTTTTTAATTTATCCTTGTTTTCTCACTCCAAGATATTTTATAACCAAATTTTCCCTGCGTGTGTCTTAGGAATAACAATAAAGGAAAAGTTAAATCCCTTACTGTCCTGGTTTCTTCTGGGACACAGTTCATTTTCTTCATAGTAGCTGGTACAGTGCTAAGGGTGCTTCCTATGCAGTATCAGCACACCACCTAAATTCTGTTGCTGTTGGTGGCAATTGTACTGCAAGTGGATGTAGTAAAGCTTGAAGTGATCAAACAGAATGGTGATGAGAGCTCTAGAGGTCCTTTGGGAAAGGATGTAAAGAACTGTAGATCACCCCAAACGATGCATGAAAAATGTTTAATTACTAATGGGCACTATTTAATGTAATATGGGGAGTGCAGAAATCCTGAAGTCATAACTCAATGAGTTATAGCATGATTCTACTGAACACTTCAACAAACATCAGACACATAAAAGTTTGTGACTGGGAAAAGACAACTGAGCTTAGCTACCTCTGGCCACAGTCAGATATTATCTTTGAAGTTCTTTTATCATACTTCATTGGGAAATATTCACATCACACACAGAAAAACATACAAATTTTTAGTAGATACCTTGTTATTGTTTTTCACATAATTTTAATTTATTAACCTAGGAAATTCAAAAATCTGGTTGCTTCCTATAGCCCCTTTTCCTATCCACTTGATTCTATCCAGCTGTAAAAAGAGATAGTATCTGTTAACATTTACAATTAAACAATAAAACAGAGATGACCTTTATAAATTAGGGACTAAAACAGTATTTGGTTTTAGAATAGATAGCAAGAGAAGGTGACAACTGCCACAATTCAGGAAAGGCTGTCGACAAATTATTAACATATGATGCCTTGTGAAAATTCACACTGCAGCTCTCTTAATTACAGATATATATTTTTCTCTGTAATTCAAACAATTCAAAGAACAGAAATACACTCTGACTCATGAATGTGGCTGCAATAAAGGGTGCATGTGAGAACACATATTAAAGTAAAATATTACCTTAAAAAATCAAAAAAGTTTGAATAGGTGACTGTCACACTGTATGTACATTGTGTGTCTTGGATAAGGACATTTTGAAATGGTTAAAAAAAATAACTACCTGAACTTGTGAGAACACTAAGGAAAAAATTTCATAAAACTTAATTGGAAAATATTTCATAGAATCCCTACCTTATGAAATGTATCCAACCTTTTTACAACTGAGTGCATGTGGAATCTTTGGTAACAGATTTAATTTCTCTGTGGATCCTGATGTTTTCACAGGGCATAAGTGGGCTACTATTTCAAGTACAAATGTCTGTATTTGAAAAGTAACTTTGATAGTTTCAGTTTAAATCACATTAACAGCTTAGATTTTGGGCTCTCAATGTGCATCACATTTTTTGATTAAAAGAAGTCAAGCCATCAAAATAAAAATGATAAAGGATCAGAAATTACTGTGCTTCATTTTAGGTAATATTTCCAAAGCAATAATAAAACACTTTACCAATCAACCAGTTAATGACCAATGTGAGTTGTTATAAGGCATTGGGTGAAGCTGACAGAGCCTAATTTATCTAGCTGGCCATTAACTCATCAATAAAAGGGTTACTAGTCAAGAGTGTAAAAATTATTCATATAAATCTCAGTTATATCACAATTAAAATACTAAATTAGTTTTCTAAAATAATTTACTTTATTATTATCACAGGGTAATACCAGTAATTTATCACCAACACTTTATTTCAGCCACTATTGGCACAATAAACAAAAAAATTGACCTAATTGCAGCCCTAAATGTGGAAGATACTTTTATAATGATCTGGGCTTACCATATGCTGTACATAGCTTTTAGCCTGAAGAAGTTCAGTACACAGATGTTAATTTACTAGGATTCATAAGTCAGAAACAGAATACTTCTTCCTTTCCACCACTTTTTTAGGGAATATCCTACCTATATTTAACTGTATCAGCTATTTTCACTTGGTAAGCATGGATTTTGAGACAATGACCCAAAATCATGCAATTTGGAACAAGCTCTATGTTTTCATAGAACCATAACAAAATGTCATACCGAAGTGGTCACATCTGTCCAGTATGTCTCTTTGGTGTTTTTGGCCTTGATCTGAAAATCAAAATTAGATGTTTGGCTAAATACTACCATAGTTCAAACAAGAAATTACTCAGGGAACAGGAATATTCAGTCAAAATCCAAGGAAGACCAAATCAATGCAAGTGCTACTGTCTGCATCACTCATGAAACTGCAACAATGGAAATCCCATTCATCTGAGAATGAGTTCAGGCTACACCTTTGCAAAGTGATGATAAATAGGTATTAGCATAAACCAATTGCTAGCAAAGTTCTTTTTTTTTCTTTCTCTATGTCTTATTGTAGAGGGCATTCACCTCTTCACTTCAAATTCATTTTGTTCAGGTGGGATTCTGAAAGAAATTGAATGAATTTTATATAATGTTTATGTAATGAATATGAATGAAGGCAAGAAGAAGGATGGGAGAAAGACGGTAATTTTAAATATATACCAAAATGTAGCCAGTGTATTTATTTAAAATGGACCTAATAAGCACTCAAACACCGTGAAGACTTTAATTAAGAAACAAGGATTATTAAAAAAGGAAATTATCTAATTTCATAATTAAATCAACATGCTTTTGTAAATGGGTTACCAGTAATTTCCTTGCCAGTGTCATTGTGTCTTTTAGGTGTAACGTATAGTTTTTAATAGGCAATTACTTGATTCATCATGACCCAGACATGGTCTTGAATGGTTAATTCAGTAATGTTAGAATAGTCATGTGCACTGTTTTCTGATGAAAGGTGGTGATAAAAATAGTAAATTAGGTTAAAATATTTCAGAAGACAGGGAAAATTACAGATTAGAATAAATATATAATAGTGTCAATGGATATTTCAGACCTTTACTACTAGAATAGAGCTGAAAATCTTTTAGGCCCAGTTTGACCCTCTGTAGTATATTACCTATATTTTTTTCAAAAGAATGCCTCAGGAAGACAATTACAGTAATTTATTTTTCAAAAAAAAAGGAGGCTGGGGGAAAAAGTCTAGTTAACTAAGTTGGTTAAAGCACCTCAACAAAAAAGAAATGGAAACCAAGTCTCTGAAGACATCTGCTTCATGAAACAGGAAACTGTTTTTTTTTTTTTTTGAGGATTTGCTCTACCCTTCAAAATACTTAAAATAAAACTTATCTAAATAGAAAATTTTGACTGAAAAGAAATGTTGTCTAAATAACCAACTTACCTAGACCCTTGACAATATATCATGGAATACAGCTTAGTTGGCTGGTAAGCAAGTCCCCTGGGAATGAGGCATGCTGATAGAGAAAGATTCCAGACTGGACATGAAACACAAAACTTAGTACCACATGATTTCTCAGACTAGAACAAGCTTGAATTGCTCAGAAAAATGGCTTGTCCTGATTTTTTGATCTGTTGCATAATTTCTTCCATAACAATCCCTTCTTTAGGTAGCATGACAGCAGCACAATGCTAAGAATGTAATTTCTTTTTCTTTTGCTTCCCTCAAATATAAAAAAAATTGTTGCATCCAGAGGTATTTTTCAAACTGATAAAATAAATTACTCTAACAGAGATGTAGTGAAATATCTAGATTGTTCATGGCATGTTGATTAGTTCTCAATAATCTGAGTATCAGTAGAGGATACAGTTAGTTATTGTTTCTATATTAGACAGATACCAGAAAAAAGTGCTGTAAAAAGCTTTGGTGCCAAAAGATTTTAGGAGGATTATCAAGAAATGTAAGTGGTCTGACTTGATTTCTTTTCGTTCTTCTTTCCCTTCTTTTTTTCTTTGTTAAAGAGGATTTCTTCTTTATCCTTCTGCAAACTGTTGATGTAGAAGTCTTCTCCTTAGCATTCATCAGCTAAAAGAGGCTTCATTGAGCATCCTGCCTCATTGACTTCTTTTTTCTCCTCATCTCTTTTTAACACCTGTTGATTCTTTCTTAATTTTTCTCTCCATAAGTTATTGCCTTTATGACTGAATGCCTTAATTTATTCCCCATATAATGTCTGCACACTACTGCTCCCTGTGATTTATGGTATATGTGGTCTTCTGTTGTTTGACTCCATAAACTACTTTGGAATAAAATTCTCTGAAAGTAGATATACTCCCACATGACTAATAAAGTCAGCTGCACAGTTGACTTCTCATCATCTTGAAAACACACACACACATTTTCAAGCACAGTTAGGTATAAATTCTTTAAAATACTTCCATTTAAGTTTGTATCACTGTTGTGCTTCTACTGAAATTTCTGATTATTCTGAAAATCATCTAACACACCCCAAAGAGTTGTTAGACTTTTCCAAACCAGCTTAATGCAAATAAGAACTAGGAAATACTTTGACATGGAAGCTGGGGTTCCAAAAAATCCATAGACCTGTTGATCTTGCACTTTAGAAAGTATATAGTAAATGCAAAAAACCTCCTGAAATATTTAGAAATAAATGAGCTTGATTAGGAAAAAATCATAAATTCTAAGTAGTTTCTTTGGTCTATATATTTAGATTCTGCAGAGCTCAAAGATTACTCTCTCCTCACCTTGATACTGTTGGAAAATAAGTTTTCTCATTAATTTATTAAACAGGGACCCAAAAATATCCTTTACTATTATCTTAATTATTAGTCATTCCTTCTTCTCCACTGTACACACACTTCCACAATTTACACAACTAAAAATAACAACAGTATTTATTTTACGGTGGTTTATTTTCTGCATCTTCTAACGTACACCTGCTTGTAGCTCATCAGCTGTCATTTACTTAGCAAAAATGTAATTATGATGCACTAATTTATATGTCAAAAAGGTTCACTACTTCATTTGGAGAGAACGGAGGTGAGGGAAAGGAAATATAATGTTTGCATATCAGGGATCCACAACTTTCTGAAAAGCTAAAAACACATAAAGATAGAAACTGAAAAAAATAAAACAACACAGGCTAATACTTGTGTCTACATACAGTTTTTCCTTGCAAAATCTACGTGTGTATTTAGGAGTCCCAAAAATCCAATCAATCATCTAGTGTTTATGGAAACATCTATAAAGGTTAGGTAGCTAGCTCTCAAAAAAATCGATGGGTTTTACTACTAGCTTCAGTCACACCATCCACATGCAGTCCAAACTTCATTTTCAGGTAGCTCAGTAAACCACTTTTGCCTGTAGGGGTTCTGAAATAACTTGAAGATTTTTTCCCAGGAAAATAAGCCTTCCACAATCCTATTACCTGTGTGTGACTACTTGCTTACATGCTCAGCCAAGACCTCTCCTCAAATTATGTTTGGCGAGTGGAATCACGTTTTCTGGGGAATTTAAATTCCAAAGATAGCATGCTATCCGCATTTAATGGAATGCCCTTGGGTAGTAACTGCAATGCAAATTTGAACTTTTTGCATGAGAGAATCCTTGAAAAAGTTATATTCTCCCCCCAAAGTGTCCTTGTTGGATCTTCATGATTTTAATATCAGGTAAAATGTGTCAATACAATTCTGGTTGAACTTGCTTTGGTCTCCTTGCTCATTGTCATATCCTAGAACCTGGTAGTCCTATTGACATATGACAGGGCTGGAGACTCAGAAGGAGGCAATTTGTCACACAGGCATCTACATTTACAGCTCAACATCCAACATAGATCCTTTCCATCTCTGGGATCATGCTTATCCTGTAGAGGTTTTCCAGCATTGTCTGGGAGCACGTGTGCAAGCATAGGATTCTAGAAACAAATTCAGGCCATTCCTTCCCAACAGATTTCTCAAATTTCAACAAAGTCCATGGATGTAACTACACTTATGTTACTGCCTTTGGGGGTGGAGGGGGTTTGATTATTTTGGTTTTCTTTTAACTATTACAGATCACAGTGTTTATCCTTTGTGAAGGACAGGTATTTTAGATGCACCACATGAACAATCTCAAACACATCCATGTCTGGTAGATTGTAGAAGACAGGGAATTAGGGCAGGTCTCTGGTAGGATGCCAACTGTGCCAGGAAGCTGGTAATAGCAGGTTGTGAAAGGTCCAGGGCTGCATCAAATTTAAGAAAGGGAAGGTTTTGCTCCTAGAGACAGAGAATGGTCTTCAGCAGCACATAGAAATGTTGTGCCTGTGACAGACCTCGGGAAGCTATTTGATTTGTAACACAAAATGGAGTTGTTTTCCACCTTTCTGCTACAGTTTTTGTAGAAGAACCTGAAAAATACTTTGGTACTCCTTTGACTTCTCCATATCATCAGAGAAAGGAGTACTTTAAGAACAACTGTTTATAGGACAGACATGCTCTGAGGCTGGTTATGGGTCTTTCATAGGATTCCTTTCCCCAGCCGGGTGCAACAGAGCTTCAGTGCAACAAAAATTTTGACCAGCTTGTGCTTACAGCATGATCATAGTGTGATTGGTCAGATGGTTTGATTTAATTTTTTTAATGGAGCAGGAAAGAAAGCAACCTGTTCTTAGAACAAAACATTGTAGCACTAATCAGGACATTGGGTTTGAAATTATGGTTTGTAAAAGCAACTGATGAGTTTACAGACCTTTATTATCAGACCTGTTCTCTCTTTTCTGTGCAGGACCAGCAAAATCCCAGTATGTGAAGTTTTCTGCTTGCATTGTCCTGAGACACCTATGCAAGATGCCAGCCCAGCAATCTCTCTCACAGTTTTTTTTTCTTTGCTATGGCAAAGAACTCAGTTTATGACATCACAGATGCCCAGTTTCACCTTGTTTCTCTCCATAAGGTCATTAGAAGTGTTTTTAACAAGAAAGATTTTAGTCCGTAAAATTTACACAGATCTGTAACTAAAATATTTTGTCATCTAATAAACCTCTACACTATAAATTTGGTCCTGAGCAATGAGGAAAGTCAACTCACCCATCACTCAGAAGGTGAATGTTTTAATCAGAAAATGAAACAAACTTTTTGAGAAAATCATGCAAAAAAGGCAGGTGTAGAGGAAATGCATGGTTGGTTTTAGTTGCCAGCCAAAGAGACAACTCACAAGGAGTGTCCTGAATCACTGCATGTCCCTTTCCTCAGTGAGCTGGTGTATGTGTGTACAAAACCAGTGGCCATTCTAATATAGAGAGTGGTAGGGTAGATGGAAAGGGACTGTCACTTTGTGCTGGAATCAAGAGTATGTGAGGATATACCCAACTGTGTAGTTTCTGGTCAGGAGTGGTTGTGCTGTATGGCCAAAGTACATTTAATTTATAAAGGTGTTTGGATCCTTACCAGTTGCGGCAGAAAATAGAACACTGTTAAGAACTTGACTTATTATATTTCACTCTCAGTTGAACCATTAGATGCCCTAGTGAAAGCCTATGTCTCTGTCACAATTAGCTGCTAAACTTTGAGCAGTCTATTAAAAAACAGTGGGTTCTGTGAATGATCCTTGTAATTATTATAGCATCTGGAAAAACAAGGAAGCTGAAATCAATGTATATATTCCCTGGGTGGTGATGGAATGTAACACGATCTTTGCTCTATTAATATCCTGTCACTTTTTAATGAGACCTGCTAATATCCAATAAATCTATAGAGTAAGGTAAAAATATGAGTACAAGTTCAGATGAAGAAAAGATGCATTAACGCTGTAAATAGCTACATACACAGTTAAATTTGAACTGACAACAGGAAAATAAAACAAAACTCTTGCAAATCTGTCATGAACTCTAGCTGGAAGGTGATATAGGTTATCTTCAGTTCTTCTTGTATAGATGACAAATTGTATTGGGTTCCCATGACAAGATTGTGGTATAAGAGGAGACTACAGGGGTGGCTACTATGAGAAGCTGCTGGAAGCTTTCCCCATATCTGATGGATGTAGTAATGGCCAGCTCTGAGATGGACATACTGCTGGCCAAGGCTGAGCCCATCAAGGAGGGTGGTGCTGCACAGCCAAGGTGCTGCCCATCAAGGCTGAGTCCTAACGAACATTTCTGTGATCTTTGTCCAGCCTGAAGAGAGGGGGGCATGCTCCAAGACAAGTAAGTACTGCCCATGAGAGTAACTGAAATTATGGCCTGCTTCTGGAGAAAAGGGTAGCCCAGGTTCTTGTTAATTAATCCCTTGAGGTTGATTAGAGTGAATGATTGATGTCTGTAAGTATATCTATATCTGTAGTGTTTATTTTAGAATTTGCATACATGCTCAGCCAGCAAATTTCAATGCAATGGAAAGCAGGTGTGTAGCCATTTTGGTTATTATTATCTGCCATAATATGACGATATGAAATCATAAAAATATCACTTAATGAAGGGATATAGAGGAAAAGAATGGAAGGAGGAAGAAAGAATAAGAGTAGCAATATATGCAATCACCACCATGGATTTACAAGACTTCATTGTCGCCTTTGGACAAAGTGATGAACAAACATCGTGATCCATTGAGAGTGGGGATGAGAATCTACAAAGCACAAACTTCAGTTGATTAGTATAAGCTCAGGTTCAGGTGGGAACACCCAAGCACCTCCTCCTCCTCCTCTGGTGAGGGGAGTTTTACGCTGTCTTTTGGTCATAGGCAGTTCTCTGGTGGGAGCCTCAGTAATGAGTCTGGGGGTGTTTGTTGGGTCTTTGATGGTTCCAACCAAGACCAACCCACCACAGAAATACAGACAAAAAAACCGTAGAATCCACATTATTTAACCTTTATTTCTACATTACGTAAGAGCTTTTAAGTTCTGTTTTGCATTTTAGATATGACCTATTAATTTTTATTACAGTTATTATAATTAGGAGATTTAATGCATTTAATGCATGAATTTGAGACCACAGACCGTAAGTCAAAACTACTGTATCTTGGTGTGGCACTGATTCATGGACATAAAGAGAAGTATGCCCCAAGCTTTTCTTCTGGTCCCAGATTTTTCCATATCTTTTGGGATAGTTTAAGAGGCATGGGAATAGCCATGTATCAAATATATTTTTCTTCGGATTTTATTCTTAACAAGTCAAAATGTTAACATACATATCCTATGCTCCTGCGTAATTTCCCTATTCATTTGACTATCAAAGTGTTGTAATCTGCTACAATTTTCCTCCCCACTCCTATCCCTCTTTTTCCTGCAGTTTGTCATGCAGCTGATTTCTCAGTTCTGAAGCAATTTAGGTGCAATATATATGCATTTTTTTTTCCTTAGTTGTGACTGCATTGAATACTTTAGGAAGACTCTTGATAAACAAATGAGAATAAGAAAGTTCCTGTGTTAAGTCAGGCATAACTATGAAATCCCTTGAGCTGTTAGAGTGCATCTGTTTTTATCCATATAGTACAAAATGAATGGAGATGCTTACACAATTTATATTAAATGTCACCGGTTTAAACCGATTTAGATACACTAAAATAGAAGCTCAAAGCTGAAGTAATTAAAGTTGCTGTAGTTTCTTGGTTTTGACACAAAATGAATTCATCATCACATTTGCAACATGGCTATAAACTTAAGTTATATCTCCTTGTTTTTGAACATGTTCTTTTTAAATATGTGTCAGTCTGTGTTCTTGTCACAGAAATGAAAGGCAAAGGGAAAAGCACAGACATATGTGGGAAGTAAACATGAATTCTGCTAGATCAAAACCCTACAAAACAAATAGGCAAGGACATGTAGGTTTAGGCCAAAATAATTTCCTTCAAGTGGCTTGCAGGAAAAGCATTGATAACAAGTGAACATGACAATTCCAGAGCAATCATTTCCTTGGCATGGCCCTCTCAGCACCCGACATTCACTGGTACAGAAACTTGCCATTTTTCATATATTCATAGCTCTGTAGACTATTATTGTGTAGTTATGTAGTTTCTTAGCTAGCTTCAGTAGTTAGTTAGATAACCACATTCCTGGAATCCTATTCTAATCTTGCTTCCTCAGTGAACCAAGGCCATGTCCCTTTCCCATATATTTAGACATAAACAATGTGGGGCTAGAGGCAAAGGGGGAGCCTTCAGTAGGGGGCTGAACCAAGAGGGGAATTGGTTCATCAATTGTGTTTCTAACTGGGGATTCTTGTCAATTATGTTAATTTTCTACATTTATAAAATTGTTGAAGCCCTATATCACAAGTGCATTCCACCATAAATGTACCTGGAGGACCTTCAGTAAATGGTACACTCATTTTTTCATTTTAATCTTGTTTGGCTTGTGATTTTGAAGTGGATAAGGCATCAGCATCACAAAATCCCACAGGCTGTAAGGGCCTCCAAGAGGTCACCCCATCTCCCCGCTGCCTGAAGTGGTAACTATTACAAAGGGTTATATTTGAGTTATATTTGGTCAAGTTTTTGACTTCTTCAAGGACAGAGATTCCACAGCCTCTGTGAGTCCTTGCTGGAGCATACAAGCACCTTCATGGTAATTGGGGTTTTAATTTACATGTAATTGCAATGTCTTCCTTTTATTTTTTTTTTCTGAAAATAGTCTGACTCCTTATTCTCTGCATTCTCCAATTATATAACAAGTTAAATATGCCTAACTGTCTAAAACAGTAGACATTTTTTTTACAAAATATAAACATGTCAGCAAAACCTAGATATTTGCTTCTCAGAGTCTGGATTTTTAATTAATCCTAATTTTAGTGTAAAACAGAAAGAGTTAGTCCCATTTACTTTTACATCTCTTAGACTTTAAAAGGTCTTAATACCTATTATTTTAAATTAAGTAAAATTGAGGCTGTATTTTCAACTGGTTAAAGACAAGCAATATCAAGACATATGTAGGTCATTTTTTAAAAGGTGGAAATAAACCAGCCTCTGCTTATGTAAAGCTGTTTGGCCTTAATATCTAAAATGTACCATGACTAATTCAGCAAATTATTAACTTCTTCTCCACTGGTGGAACCACAGAACTCACAACTCAGACTTAAAGATTTGACATCAAAATCTTTTAAAATCATGGGCTGATGAAGACAAAGAGTAATGGCTGTGGTTACCCAACAGACCTTTCACAAGTGAGCAATCTGTATTTACACTAGAGCTCAGATGATTTACAGATGCCGAGGTGCCACATTTTAATTTGGTGATATACACATGTCAGGAGGTTTTTTATTCCATATATCATATATATAAGCCTTTGCACTGTATTTAACATGAGATAAGAAATGGATAGCATATTAAACCATAGTCAAAAAAGAACAATGGACAATATCATGAAAATAAGGCTATGTCCATCTTTGTGTTCTGGAAGTAGTCTAGCTTCTTGAAAGATGAAGGAAATTTTGAAGCATTCATCATAGTTATTTCCATTCTCAACTTTCATGGACCAAAATGTTAACAGATTACAGAAACATTTTCACTTAAAAATTTTGAACATAAATACATTGAAACATATGCTCTCCTCAAGGGGCCCCTGGCAGTTTAACTTCTGTCATTTTACCCATATCAAACTTTCAAATCTAATCCACAGAACCTGTAAAATTAGGAAATAATAATAACAATAATAATAATTATTCTGTCAGGAGGAAAAAAACCCTTGTATTTTTTTTCCTATGACAAAATATGAACTTTTCAATAATGCATGAACCATTAATCTACCTACAATAGATGAGTCATAACATGGCTAATGTTGACAAAATTGACAGCTAGCTGACCAGTATTTCTCAAATTATATTAATGTGCAAACACATCTCAGAGGGATATTTTTGCTTCCAAAGAGGAGAAGGAGAGGAGGGGAGGGGAGGGGAGGGGAGGGGAGGGGAGGGGAGGGGAGGGGAGGGGAGGGGAGGGGAGGGGAGGGGAGGGGAGGGGAGGGAGGGGAGGGGAGGGGAGGGGAGGGGAGGGAGGGGAGGGGAGGGGAGGGGAGGGGAGGGGAGGGGAGGGAGGGGAGGGAGGGGAGGGGAGAGGAGAGGAGAGGAGAGGAGAGGAGAGGAGAGGAGAGGAGAGGAGAGGAGAGGAGAGGAGAGGAGAGGAGAGGAGAGGAGAGGAGAGGAGAGGAGAGGAGAGGAGAGGAGAGGAGAGGAGAGGAGAGGAGAGGAGAGGAGAGGAGAGGAGAGGAGAGGAGAGGAGAGGAGAGGAGAGGAGAGGAGAGGAGAGGAGAGGAGAGGAGAGGAACCAGAATAACTACCAAAAAGCAAGCCAGCAGTGTAAAAGGATTGAGATCTTTAAACTTAATGGCATCTAGCAATGTAATTCTTAAGTATCCATAAAAACTACCCATCTTTAGACAAATCTGGTCTGACAGTGTTTCAAAGCTCTGAATTAGCAACTTTTTAAAAGCTATCAAATATATGCAGAGATTTAAATGTAAGATTCCAAATTAGTAGATGAAAAGAAGACTAAAAATACCTGGAATTAATTTAATGAATGACAGCTCATAAATGTTTTTCTACCAGCAAGAGGGCATAGCATTGCTGAAGAAAAGTTCATGACTCATTGCTAAGGGTGAAATTAGAAATATGAAACTAGTCTAAGAAATCCTTGTAAAACATCTGAGAGAGAATAAAATATAGCAACCCTTCTTCTAAAGAGTCTGGTATTAAAAGACATTCATTAACTGTTGTTTGAACAGAAGAGGTTAAGGCCTTCAAATAATTTTATAGTAAGTTAAAATTTTGTCTTTCCCTTGTAGAGTTCATTTACTCAGCTTGCAAGCCTTTCTTTGTGCATCACTAGTATAAGTAATTTACATTCCTCAACTCTGTTGTTTGTAGAGGAAAGATTCATTTTATTTTGAATAGAAAAGGTCACATGAAAAATCAAAACATACAGAGTCCTAATGATAAGAATGACAGCACCCTTATTCTTCTCCATGATGACATAACTTCATTTCAGAGGACAGCAGTAGAGCTTCCTTTACTTTTTCCCTTTTTTTCTGCATTGAACATCTCTTGACATAAAATCTACAATTAATGCTATAGAAAAATTGTATGTAATTAATTGCATCAAAGTGGTATGAGCTATATGAGCATTAACTTTGAGTGATGTGCAAGCGTTACTCTGCTACAGCCATCATCTCAGTGATTTTATGATTCCTGTCAGCAATGGATGATAAAACAAAAAAGATAAAGAGAACTAGGCATATTTCTCCTTTGTTACAGCCGAGAAAGGGCTAGTTTAAAGAGACAGGCAATTTAGTGGGTTTGAAAGACATGCTGAACCTAATTACAATGTTCTAATCAATCCTTATTCTTTTAGATTTTTATCTTCTATGATCTCAGAAGCTTAATTCTCTCTGGGTGATTTCCAGCAATTCTTTGAGACAAGTAACTTTAAAAAAAGCCCAAGCCCAAAAAAACACTTTTAAATCCCAACAAACCAACAAAAAGCCTCTGTGCTATGTTGATTCATTAGTATTAAATCCCTATCATAGAAAATATGCTATCATACAGAAGAGCTAAAAGCAGTAGGAATTATTCAGTTGCAGAATCCTGTTTCTCCTTAAGATGATCCCTGTATCACCTACCAAAGAACTGCTTTGCCCCCTAAATACATAAAATGAGAAATACAGAAACATAAATGCTGATCAACCTCTCGTGCAAAGAAAAAGAAACAAGAATAAATACTGACTTGACTTTCTGTCCTTCTGCCAGGCATCAGCATAAAAAGAACTGCAGTGGCCAACACAAAGGAGGTGTTTGGCACCAACTGTAAGCAGGATCAACCAGAGTGAAGATTGTGGGAACTTCAAGGCTTGATCTGAAGGGATGTTAATCTGAAGTCATAATTTAGATTTTTGGTAAGAGAAGCAGGTAAGGCTATTGAACAAACCTTTTCAAATAACAATGGTGAGTCTTAAGTTTTAGGTTACTTCATTCAATGAAAGTATGAAATTTTTGTGGGGATAATACATATAGATAATGCCTCCAGTCTTTTAAACATTTTTTTAAATTTTTAATTTTTTTTTTCATTTCTATTTTTACTGTATTCGGAGTTCTAGCACCTGAGTAAGGCTACTGCTAACAATTGAAATTACATAGGGGTTCTAATAAGACATCATGTTCTGGGCTTATCCAGCTAAATGCCAGGTGCCTACCCATGATGCTCTGTCACTCCTGTCCTCAGCTGGGCAGGGGAGAGAAAATATAATGAAGGGCTAGTGGGTTGAGTTAAGGGCAGGGAGATATCACTCACCAATACAGGCAAAACAGACTCAAATCAGCGAAATTTACTTAAATATAACCAGATCGAAGTAGGTCAATAATAAATATACCCAATTATTGAAATACCTTCCCCCCAACACCCTCCCTTCTTCACAGGCTCAAATTCACTGTTGACCTCCCTCCCTCCTACCCACCAGAGAGGCAGTGGGACGGGGAATGGGGCTGCGCTCAGTACACCTCCTTATCTCTGCTGTTACTTCCTCATCACACTCTTGTCCTGCTCCAGCATGGGTCCCTCCCACAGAGCTCAGTCCCTCAGGAGCAGAGTGTTCCACAGTGGGTCCTCCGTGTCTTGCTATACAAAAAACCTGCTGCTGTAGGCTTTCAGTACAGGTACTTTCACAAAGCCTAGTGGAAGGATTGTTCCTGTTTAATTACTGAAATATATATGTGTATACTGAAAGACATTTCAGTAATTAGCAATTTCATCTTAGATTGGATTGGGGGAAACAAAATATTTGGGTTGGAATTGTGCAATTTGTATACACTATTACGGCTGTATAAGAAGAAAAATCTTGTCCATCAAATGAAAACATAAATCCTATTCCACAGCTTTGAATTCATACATTTCCTCTCTTCATTTCCTATATCTGGGAAGATATTTTTTAATCTTAATTTCATGATATTATTTCTCTATTGGTAATTTGCCTTACCTATATTACATTTTTTTTCCCTTTTAGTTGTTGCTAATTCTGTCAAAGATTCCAAATTTATTATAATTTGAAGGTTTTTGTTGCTCTATTTACAACCCTAGTACCTAGTAGAGTCCTCAGTCTGATGATGATTCTTTAACTGTAGGGTTTATCTTTGTAACCCTCCTTGTCATGGTCATTGTGCACATGCATTAGCATTAAGGACACTGGTTATTTTTTAATTAATTTTGACAGGGAGGATTTTTACTTCAAATCAATCTCGCAGTTAACCTTGTGCGGTGTTGGTCCATGGCCCAAGGGAGACCTTCGCAATGAAAAATAATTACTGTCATTGCACAAAGGACTTGTAGGTCCTGCTCCAGTACAATTTGTACATTCCTGATCAGGAAAGACTGGAGCAGAGCAGAGGAGTGAAAAATCCATTCTGTTGGGGTAGAAAATCATTAAGGGACTTTTTAAGCTAACAGAATAGAAAAGAAATATTGATAGCCAGGTTAAAGCTTGCATGTGAGCTCAGCTTTATAATTTAAGGCCATTTTAAAAGAAAACATCTCTGTAATAACAATGAACAAACATTTAAATATTTTATTTTATTACTTCAGAAACTGAAAAGTGAAATGCACCAAGACTTATCATTTTAAGTTAGACTTGGCCCTAGAGTATTGGGCATCATCAGTTATGGGGGTAAGTAGATACATGTTTTGACATGTAGAGTTACTTTTGGTTTAATCCTTGTTCATTCTGAAAACAATTTTTAATGTATGATTACAGCAGGTGGCTAAGATTTAGGCAGGGCATGTAGGACAGCACTTTCTTGCAGAGAGGAACAAAAAAGTTAATATTGTCTCGTTTCTGCATCTGGATTCCCTAATAACTAATGCAGAGTGTCCTTTCTTTATTATAGCTCAATATTTTCATCAAAAAAGTAAAAATTTAATTTGCTTAGAAACCTGTGATTTTTAAATTGGGCTGCTATAAAATACCTAGTTCAAAAGCTCTTGGAAAGAAAAGCAATTACACTTATCTAGCTGCAGTACTATAAAAAACTCTCCTCCTTAGGATACTACACTAAAGAGGTTAACTTTCTTCCCCAATAATTTTGTTTTCTGAAGTTGGAGGGATATTACCCAGCTAATACAATGAAAAGAACAAAGAAGACAAAGGCAGAAACTATCTGAAGAAACTCATTTTAATATACTCATCAATCACAGACATATTTCATAACTTGTAATCAGAAAATGTTGGGTTTGAAGCACTTTAACAAATGTCTACATTTCTCAAAGTATCTCTGAAGGAGCAGACATTTATTGCATTCTATTTCTGTTGGTCACATGCAAAAATAACATCAAATAGCTGTAGCATATGTTCCCCACAACTGAATTTCCATGCTGGTAGGTACAATAATTCATAAAATAGAGGTATCAAATAAAGGGTTTCTGGTTCTGGTTTTAATCTCCTGCAAATGCAATATTTAATGCAAATACAATATAAGGAAGTTGATTTACCCTTCTTCATTATTGTAATCATAATACAAAGGAAATACAATATTTCTATGAATATCTATTTGTTCAGGTTAGTGAAAACAAAGGTCGATAATTATTTGAACATGGTAATAAAATGAAAAATGAAAGTATTTTGTAATGGATTATTACATTTTATGACCATACATTTATTTTACATAATTCAAACTGTTTCATCCCTACTGTGTGTAAGAAAAAAAAATCCTAATATATAGATATTAATTTTAAAAGGGGGCCAGTTGCAGACAATCAGCTTAACAAAACAACTAGGAAATTTGAATTTCCCTGCTTTTAACAGGTTTGTAGTTAGGACAGACTGAGTGGACAATTCAGCGCAAGTAATACTTGGGGTGGATTTTGGCTAAAAGAAAAAACATTTATTTTGCACAGCCTCAGATTCAAACTAATACTGAATTTCAGTCTCCCTTACTGTAGATAATTGCTAAAAGCAGAAAGCACTGATTCAACATGAGTGTAAACGCATGTTATACCAGTAAAACTGATCAAATTGCAAACTGTTAAATATATTGCCTTTGCCCAGTGTACCAGGCAAAGAATTGTTTCAAGGATAGAAGACTAAGGGCAGAAGAAATTGATGGTTTGATACAGATTTGAGTCAGACCAGCCATTCACAGCTTTCCTGAGATTTTTGAGCAACAAGTTCAACCTCTCTCAGCCCATTCCTGCCAAACACAGGGACACCAATTTCTCCCTTCATTATGCACAAAGCTGGAAGGCTCTCATAGCAACTGGGGACTTGTGACAATAATGGAACTGAGATCCAATAATGGAATGCAACCATTCTATGGCGCAGAGACAGTGCCAGAGAATCACAGGATACCCTGAGTCAGAAGGGTCATCATGCCCAAGTCCTGGTGCTGCCCAGGACAGCACTAATAATCCTACCATGTCCTGTTCCTGGAGGGGTTTTGTTTTGTTCACTGGCAGATGGGAAGGGTTAGGACAAAGGGCTTTGGTTTTACCCTGTGCTGGAATTCTTAGGATCCAGCTTTATGTTGTGAGATAATGCCATCAGATACAATAAAATAATTAATTGGATTCAACAATCAAGACACTGGTGGCATGTTGCCATCAAAACTTAAAACCTAGAGGTTATTTTACTTAGTAACTTAATCGCAGAAGCTCTCATGGTGATACCACAAGATTTATTTGGCTAGAATAAAAATACATGCATTGCAAAACTGAGTTAATTACAACTAGAATCATAAACTACCTTGAGTTGGGAAGGACACATAAGGATTATCGAGTTGAACTCCCTCTCATTATATTAACCCTACTTCCATTACTGTTATAACCACCACTTAGAACTAACACAGTTCTTGGCATTTCTTGGAACAGGAAGTTACCTGATTTTTATTATTCTTACAGTCTTTCTTTCTTCATTCTTTTTCCATAAGTGTGAAAGAACAGCTGCTGCCTGATAGAATTATTTTAATTGTTTGCATGTGATAAAAATGTTAAGAGCAATTTTAATTTTAACAGTAAATAGATTTTATTGCCAAGTTATATTTTGCTTATAGCTATAAGATGGCAACGGGTGGTTAAAAGAATATTTGGTTCTGTACTATTATTTCTCCTGTATCCACTGTATAATCAATGAAGTAATACTATTTTGCCCTCAGTGAAAAAAGAAAAAAAAAAGAAAAAAAAAAAAAAAAGAAAAAAAAGCTAATGGAAGCAATTAAAATATATGAATAATACTGACACTTCTTTATTATCTTTCAGGTGCACTTAGAGTTACCCAACACATTAAGTGGTAATGATGCAGATACAGTTATTTTCCAGTTGACATGATTAGTTCTATGGCCCAGACACATTTGTCTTGTGCTTTGAAGCCTTTCACACTAAGTTATTGGATTTGGGAAATAAAGTAAATAGATATATGAAATGACCTCACCCCTAACACTGAAAGACATGGATAAGAATGGCATTTCCATGGTCTACAACACTACTCAAAGTTATATAAGTTACCCCTGATTTTCTGCTCTGTTCTGAGACTAAGGAATTTCAGGGAAGGATGGTGTAAAGACAGACATCTAGGTTTACAGACACAAAAGTGTTTCACCTTGTTGCCTGACCTTTTTGTGAGGCAGTTTCCTCCATTTTTACATCCTCAAAATGTCCTTCTGCTCACAAAATATTCACTGTATATTTAAGGAAGACCATTGTTCCTTAGTCTCACCTGAGTCTTGTGATGCTGGTGTCTTCACCTGAGCTTGTGTTTTCCAGCTCCTGTGTTTTTTCCTATTTTTTAGAGAGGGACTGCATAGTAAGGTCTTCCTAGAAATTTAGATGCTGTCAGGAATCTATTGACATCTGGAAAGGAACCCTGAAAAATCAGATACGTATCTATGGTGTGTGAGCAAAAATCCTAAATTGCTTGAGCACAATTTTTTGAGACCGACTTTCACTGAAACACAGACAAGTCATGATGTGTTGTAAGTCACAATATTATTAACAACATTTATAATGAACTGAGAGTCTGAATAGAAATTAAAGGTGAGCTTGAAACAGCATAGTCTTGACTGAAGAGGACCTTTGCATTCCTTTGTTCTTCATAAATCTTGAATGCTAGGTCTGGAAAGGTGTTGTGCGGTGTTTAGAGTATTCATAGAATTACAGAATCATTCAGGTTGAAAAGACCTCTGAGGTGTGGTCAATGTGTAGGACCTGGAACTTGTAGGTACTGATTTGCAGAACTCCAGTTTGATTGGTTTACTAGAGCTGTGGGCTCCAGCAGGGATCAAAAGTCAGGAAACTTTTCAGGCATTCAGGATAAAAAGATTTGTCCCACTAAATAAAAATTCAACAGTTAAGATATGGCTTACACTCTATATCCAAGTTTATATTGTTATCTGCAACAGTAGCAAAGTGAGAGAAACTGAAGAATATCAAAGTACTGAGTGTGTACAAGACAGAGACATTGACAGGATGCAGTCTAAAGGAGTAGATTTAGATTTGATATTAGGAGGAAGTCATTGGTTTTGAGAGTGGTGAGGTACTGGCAGAGGTTGTCCAAAGAAGATGTGGCTGCCCCATCAGGATAGTGGAATGTGTCCCTGCCCATGGTAGGGGTGGAAAAATATGATCTTGAAAGTGATGATCTTCAACCTAAACCATTCTCTGAATCTGTGAGTCTATGATTCTATGATTCTATGATTCTATGATTCTATGATTCTATCTATGACTGATTATTAATTATGGGAAAAAAGCTGATATTATTACTCAAGGAAACATATTGCTGGTTTTAAGATTTCTTTTACGATGACACGTAGCATCTGCACCATTTTCTGCGCCCATTATATATTGTCCTGGTAAGGAATGAGGTCTCCTTTCCAACAGGTGACTGGATTTCATTACATATGGTGATTCTGTAGCTGGGCATCATTAAGGGTCCCCACCAGTTAAAGCCAGCAATGAGCTAACAGTATAGCTTCATCTTATTTAAATGTTGTGTTGTGCATTGTGAATATGACTGCTTTTATACACCTATATACAGATATACAGATAACTGCCTGTATTTCTAAGCATGCACCATCATCATGCAATTTATCTTATTCACTTCATTATTATTATTTCTGGCACCTGAATAAAAGGTGTTTTTATTGCTATCAAATATTTACTTTCTTAGCCTGATTGGTCTATAAGCCCAACAGTTTACTCTTTGATCATGCTGAAAATCTGACCCTTCTTCTATGCTTCCCATGTGATCAGGCAATCAACAAGGAAGTATAGAGTTTTGCTTAATTATTTTAGTGACTAAGTACTACATTGCATGGCAACTATAGCCCAACAATTAGAGTTGGAGAAAGGAACATTTCCTATTTTAAAAAAGTTCAAAAGAAAACCTCCTCCAAATGGTGTCATCAAGATACTTGATTTATGAAAAGGATGATAATGTTGGTTTAACAATGACACAGGGGAAGTGGCTTATTTAGTCCATAAAATTAATATTTTTTAATCAGGATGACCAGTTAAAGCTGCAGAGATGAAAAATTCAAAATTTTTCAAACAGCTGAGCAGATGGATACAAATGTCACTGCTTGAAAAATAGGACTTCAACTACAACTATTTGAAGCTCGAAAATTAAACAAAGATTGTCTAAGAACAGAAGGCATTAAAAATTAAATGAATATAATTTTTAATTAAGAAGAATAAGATTCAAAAATTACCTGTTTGTTGCCTCTTGAATGCAGTATCCAGAGCTTTGAGCTCAGAAATATTTGGGGATTTACCAAGCTATGCCTTCAGCTAAAGCACATTTTCCTTTTTGAACTTTTTTTAAGGGGAAAAAAAAAATGAATTAAATACATGACTTATGTAAAAGCTCAGGAGGTACACAGGAAACTAGGATGCTTTTGAGAAAAACATGGAAAATACAGTACGATCATCCACATTGCTCATTGGAAACAGAACCTGTCTCACTCTAGCCCCTGATAATGTTTGGGATTTTCCAGAAGAGTGGTAATTGAAACAGGTCAATATTGTGCAATATTGTGCAATTGTTAACTGATGTGCATGGCTAAGATTTGTACTCAAGCCATTGTTCAGCTCTTCCACCTACTTCTTTGAGCTAATTGAGATCTCTAAATATTCTCTGGAACAAACATAAAAATAAAACAAACCAAACCCATGAGTGTTTTAAGTTCTCAGGCTTCAGTTAAGCAGAATATTCTTTTTTTTTCTTTTTTTTCTTTTTTTTTACCTTTGTAGCTTCTAAATAGGAAATGTGATGATTGAAAGTGAGGATGTCTGATCACTCAGGATCCTTCAAGCTTCATTCAGTCTCCTACACTTACATGGATATTTTGTTCCATTTTTCAGTTCACAAACCATTCTGAACCTTCTAAGCTATCAGTGGAGCTGTCCAGTCAAACATCTTAGGCAAGATTTATGCCAGGTGTAATTTTTTGTGCAACTGTTATAGCTGACAAATAAAAATGAGACTCCTTGTAATTGAAGAGGATGGCTAGGATTCTTAAAAAGCAAGCCCATAAATATCAGTAAGCTATGTTTCTTTCTTTTTCAGATGTGTTTTGCTGACATTTAAGCCCTAAGGTATGCTATGAGAGGATTCACTTGACTGAGCATAGACCTCTATGTTGTATATGTTTATGTTTGAGCTAGTTGCCTTAGCTAATTACAAATGAAGGTGAGAAATAAGGAGCTCTAGAAGTCAATCAGTGTTTCACCCCAAAGCTTATCCCTTGTTTCCATCAACTCTTTCCATTTTCTTATATTCTTCTTTTCTCTTAGCTTAAAGTCACTGTTACACTTCACATGGCTGATACAAAAACGATCCTATTTCCCAAGGGAAGAGGAGGGAAGGGATGGAGAAAAATAAACACATACAGGGGCATGAGAAAGGGAGAGAGAACAATTTTTGCAGCTTCTTATATTTTCCTCCTTTTGATGGGCTTAAATGTCTACTGTCTCCAAATTATTGTCAGTCAAAGGGACAGTTTCTATCTGAAAAATTACTGTTTCATCTCATATTAATTTTCAGAAACTGGTAAAATTGTGTACAGTCTCATTTTGTCATCCTTCTATCTCCTCTCTTTATACCTGATCTTTGTTCCTGTGTGTTTTTACATGTGAGTGTATCATGGCTCACATGTCAGTTTACAAAAGCTGCAGAAACTCAGATACCAGAGAACCCTTTTATTCCAAAGGCTGAACAAAGCCCATTTCTTGCTGACAACGCTGTTGTGACAAATTTCAGGAGAGGTTTCTTCAGTTGCCTGGAGAATTGGAATTCTTGGTTGCTGACTCAGGTGTAGTTTAGGAAATTCCTGAATTAACAGTAGCTGTCGTAAGTTGTTACCTCCTTTTCCAAAGTTAACACCAATCTGGGGTTCTGCAATAGGACTGTGGAAGCAAGAGAACCAAGATTTTTTTCATCTTTGCTTCATTTCTATGTGTCACTTCCTACAAATAAGGAATGACTTTTAAGAGCAGGGAAAACATTCTCTGGTTGATGACAGAGCAGGTATTTGCAGAGCATGGTGAGAGGGTGTTCTCAGAGCTATGAAACCGTAGGAATCCTCTTCTTAGCTTCCAAAAGGGAAAGAGCTGGAGAGATCTCTAATTCTCCACTCCTTTTTCAAGTCCTTTCAAAATAGCTGTAATGTTTTTATTAAATGGCTGCGCAAATATGGCACACGTATAGGATGCTGCAGGAACTGTTAAGTACTGTTGAATGCAATTTTTCCCTCCAGATGAATTTAGGACTTTCATTTATATCACTTTTGTTTCCAAACCCTCTGAAAGTTCTCATCTAGTAGAACCTGACCATAGCTCCCAATACCAGACCAGTTGAGCATCTCATACATCGGCCAGCTCATTCATTTTCTCAAATTTCCATTATTTGTGTCAGGCAAGTGGACAAATCTAAAACTAAGCCCATTCAAAACTGATTGATCTTTGTATGCCACCACCTTCCAGATTTTATTGACTTTTCTTTCATTTAATTTCATTATTTTTCTCTTCCTTTTATGATATAATAGTATATTGCTTAGGAATTGTAGCTTGTTTTTACATGGTGTTAAAATCTAAAATGAAATGCCAAGTTATCTGTCGGTAGAAAAAAATAACTCAAATAAATTGTGACAATAGATAAAAAAAGGAAATAAATATTCATGAGCATTTTAAAATTTGAATTTACAAGAAATAAATATAGTAAATTGCTTTAGGGAAAATATGCAAATACTAAGGAAACAATTATTAATGCTCTGGTTATATATTCCCAATTTTGTGATTCATTGTTTAAAAAGTTGCACAGAGCTTCTATCTCTCATGCATAATAAAATCTCGTATTTTAGAGCATCTGGATTTTGTTTTTTGAGGAAAAGCCCAACTCACTTTAGCAATTATGGAGAAATGTGGAAGCAGTCCACACATAGCTGTTTAAAATTGCATTGGGATATAAACTTGATGGTTATTTCTGACCCATCTGTTTCCCATAATTGTACAATAATATAGGCATTTGGGCCTGCAAGAATTCCCCTGGGAGCATTTGATCTGCCTCAAATGACCAGCCACAACCCATGCTCACCCTGCAGCAGTTTATGGGGCAGAAGTACTGTCCTTCTCACTGAGGGAAAATTGGGCTGCCCACATCTTTGGGCTGAAGGAGAAAAAGCTCTCAGAGCGGCAGATGTGATAAGGCAGAAACTCTAAGGCAACAGAGCTCTTGTGCCACATGAAAGAGCAGGGTGAAGCCTAGGCTCTAATTGAGAATGGCATTGCTCCTGGTGTCTAGACAGTGAGTTTCATTTATAAGCAGAAGCTGATGCACAGATAATTTCTTTATTTTGTCCTATAAATCTGTTTGTATGGGGTTTTGCAACATAATACTGAACGCATACAAATAAATCACATCAGTAGGGTGTGTAGTCTAGAGAAGATGTGGTAAATAAATATGAAAATGTGTGTGTGCTCCTGAAAGTGAGAGAAAAGTCCCTTTCATAGTTAAGTGAGTTCTCAGAGCAAATGTTGCCCCGAGAGGTTGCGGAATCTCTGCATCCCTGGAATTTCTCAAGACCAGATTGGATGGGGCTCTCAGTGCTGACCTTGTGGCAGTTACCTCATCTATGACAGAAGGGTTGAAACTAGATGGTCTTCAACATCTCTTCCCACACAAACTGTTCTATGATTCTGTCTTTTGAAATGAGAGGAGAAAGAAATTATAGTGTTTCTCATAAATATGGGATTGTCTCTGAATTATTATCTTGAGCAGGGAGGATTGCAAGAGGCACGTTTTATGGCACTGCTTCATGCTTATATTCATACAGGCTGTTTTAAAGAAGTATTGCATGCTTCTTTATTTTTTTTTATTTGCCTGTAGCGTCTGAGAAATGCACTTAAAGGTGTCAGTGGATGCACACAATCAAAGGCAAAATTTTTAGAAGAAAATAAATTTCCAAACACTGTTCCACAGCTTGCTTTTTCACTAGTGATCATCTTCCTACTGTCAGCTTCATTTCAGAGGCAGCGTTTCACCTGGTCAGGAGTGGAAACTTTGGTGCCTTCCACCAACTCCTATTTCTGAAAAAATTTAGGACAGGTCTTTATGCTTTCAAAAGCAGAATTGAAGACAAACATTTTTAGAGGTGGTTGATAGTGTAAGTGTTATCAATGTTTGGAGTGATTTAACTTTAAAAAACAGTATAGTGGTTTCTAGAAGATATTTTTCAAGGTTTTTGTTAACCTGTGAAGCTCAGTGCTACAAATGAACACACGGGTTGATTTGGGGCAAGAAATTTTTCATTTAACACTTGTTGGGGGTTAGGTTTGTTTCTTTTTTTAACCTATAGAATTTTTTCCCAAGAGTTGCTAGGCCACTGACTACTGGATACTTATAGATACTCAAGTAGGACAAAAGGATAAGAGTTGTAGCACCAGGCTACTTTTTTTTTTTTTTTTTTTTTTTTTTTTTTTTTTTTTTTTTTTGTCTCTGGGAGTTTCTCTCTGAGGGGGAAGATAACGTGAGTTTTGGGGCAGGCAAAAGACGGGGCTGGAGGAAGCCTTGCTCTCTTGCTCTCGGCATTGGAGAGAGGATGGTCAGGCTGCTGCTTGCTCCGGGAGGAGTTTTCACTGGCACCACCGGGTCTGAGCCTGAGAAAATCCACCATCATCTCATTGGGCTCATGTGCCCCACAATTCTGAGCTCTCCTCCTGCTGCCCTGCTGGAGCTGGGCCGGCCCTGTCCCACCACTGCTGCTTTCTCAGCGCTGCTTTGGGGCTTTTTGCTACCCCATGGCCCCGCACTGCCCTGCCCTGCCGGGACATCCCTGCCCTTCACAGAGCCCAGCCCCCCATCACAGAGCTTCTGATCTATCTCATCCACCAGCCTGGGATTTTCCACCACTCCAGCTTGGTGCTCTCGGAGTCCCAAGAGATCAGACTGCCCTAGGCTTTGTGAAACAAAGCACCTCGAGGTGCCCGGTTCCATTTATCATTAATGCTGTAGTTGTTATTGTTTGTTTGCCTGGTGATATATATTAGTAAAGAACTGTTATTCCTATCCCCATATCTCTGCCTGAAAGCTCCTTTAATTTTCTAAATTATAATAATTTGGAGGAAGGGGATTTGAATTATCCATTCCAAGAGAGGCCCTGCCCCTCCTTAGCAGATACCTGTCTTTTCAAACCAGGACACAGTGTAGTTAGGGGAAAAATTTGCTTAGTTATCATAGAATTGTGGAATCACAGACTGGTTTACCTTGGAAAAGACCTTCTAGTTCTAGATTCTCTAGTTCTAGCCCCTCTGCCAGGGGCAGGGACACATTTGATAACAGCACATGGGTAAAATGATTTGAGAAACAACAAATCACTCCCTGTGCATATATATGTCATGACTTTGATATTGAGTAATAGCTGTATACTTGGTCCAATCTTTCTTTAAGACTTAAGGGCACAATGACACCAGAATCTCTGCAGTTTTTTCTCTCCCTAAATCCTTTTATATGATTTAGCAGAATAATCCATATCTACAGACTACCCCAAAACATAGTTACTGCATAGTCAATATTGGTTTGGGACTTTATTTTGAGTCCTTTCATGATGTTTAATCAGTTCTTCAGTAATGGAATGGGATGGAAATTCATTTGCACATGGAGTTCAGAGCCGTCTGTCCAAAGCAAGGTGTTTGACACCAGTAGATAGCAGTCATTAAACACGAAGTGAACTCCCTATTGATGTTACACAAATTTCATATCATAGGGGTTTGATGAAGCATATTTTCAAAGCACTCTTTTTCATACAATGAAATCTGGGTTGTCACGTTATATCCAGCAACCTAGGTTATTTGCAAATGCATTTTATTGTGAAAAGAAAAATGCCATTTTTGGGGGGTTTTGTTTGGTATTTTTTTCATGTTTAAGCTGTACAGCTTGGCTTTCCCTTATAATGAATTATGTCTTGGAAAATCCATGCTAAGTTGATGTGGTGATTGATGGCCAAGTCATATAACACAGCCAGAATGAAATTAAGTTTCATCATTCCTCTATCCTCATGAAAAACCATATTTTGAGAATTTGCCATGAGAGCTCACATTTATTGTAGTATTTATATTATAATGTTGAAGTGATTGCTATTAGAAATGCCATTTTCATCAACAAAAGATGATCATCACAACTTTTTGACCAGAGTCTATTAGAAATTGAGAGTACCAAGTTTAAGTGAAGGTATTTATTTAATAGTAGAAAATTTCTTGTAATAACCCATAGAATCTGTTTCACTTTGACAAATGGTTGTGAAAGTGCATGCCAATTATACCAGTAAATGTGCAGATGTTTTTAAAAATGTCATTCTGCTGCGCTGAAACCTATGTGCTGAAATTTCAAAGATATATTAAAACAGGTCTATGCTCACATTGTTGGTCTCAGGCCAGAAAGAAGAGGAAGTGCCAAGTACGAGATAGTTCTATTGTGAGGCCAGCTGGACCTTCTGTTTGCCCACCAGGCAGTAAAAGAGTAGCAAACAGAATGAAGATTCATGCTGAAGGTGCAGGTGTTGCACAGACACTCATGAAAATTCTTTTATAAAAACAATTAATTTATTGGGATCTTAGCACATAACAGTGTTGTCTTGAGGTATCCAATCTTTCCAATGGAGTGGTCAATCCCTGTCCAGACAGCAGCAGCAGCAGCATTTTTATCTAGATCAGGTATGACATCACAGAGTTTTTACTAACCTTACTTTTGTTCAACTAGAAATCAATGCTCCATCTCCCAGTTATGCTGTTTACAAGCACTTTAATTCTGGATTTTGTGGTTTGAGAAGAATCACAGAACTGCAGAATAGTTTGGGTTGGAAGGGACCTTAAAGTTCATCTAGTTCCACCCCCTGCCATGGGCAGGAACACCTTCCATTACCCCAAGTTGCTCCAAGCCCCATCCAGCCTGGCCTTGGACACTTCCAGGGGTGGGACAGCCACAGCTTCTCTGGGCACCCTGCGCCTGTGCATAACACCCTCACAGGGAAGAAACCATGAGGAAGACGGTATCTGTGATCTGTTAGAGCCTCTTAGAAAGTGTATGGAGCAGCATCTTCCTTTTCTGGTGTTGCCATTCTGATGTTCAAGGCTCGTAAACAGAGTCGGACCGAAACATATCAGAATCCACAAGAGAATTATTTCTATTATGTGAGCTATAGAAGGAACAGCAGTTACTGCTATTCTTATAAAAACATGGAGATTTTAATGTAAATTTCAGGATTTTCAGATCAGCTCTGAATAAGATGTTTCTGTGCTGGATATCTGACTCAAGAATGCATCTTATTTTGGTTTGAATACATTATTTAATAAAATTAAATAAAATTTTATAATGATAACATTTTAATAAAATTAAATAATATAGATATTTCAGTTGTATAACCCAAATCTATTTGTGCATTCTTCTATTTCATTTTAATTTTCTCCAGTAATTTTCTTGGCTGCCTTACTCTACTTTTCAGAAACATACTTAACAATATGAGCTAACTGTATAACTGCTAACAGCAACTAATCTGTATAAACAATTCTATTTACTTAACAACACTGAATTAAAATTTCTGTATGATCAGCTGGGATCAAAAAAAAAAAAAAAAAAAAAGGAGGCTTTCAAGCTCTTCTTGAGACTTGTTTTAATTTAGGTAAGACTTGAACCAGTCCAGAACTTCCACTAGGGAATTTCTTAATATCACTGGTTCCCATTTACATTACTGATTCTGCTGCTGAAAAATGTTAAATACATGAAGAGATTTAGGAGAGAAATCTGAACACAAGATTACTTTTCCTGCCATGAGAGCCTAAAGATGGATTTACCTCTGGTGTCTCCAGTTGTGCACAGGCTGTTTCCAAAGTAAAGTTTATGAAAAAAAGCGTCTTCAAAGTAACATTTTCCCTGAGATAAGCAAATAGTCTGTGGAGAAGAGATAAAAACTTGAAACTATACCCCTAACATGCATTTTGAATACTTTATCTGACAAAAACAAACCCAAAAAACTAAACAAAAACAAAAACAAACCCACAAACCCTAAAAACTAAAAACAAAACAAGAAAATATTGGGAAAACACGATTTTCATTCACCTTTCAAGAACAGGCTGTCTCAATGGTGTAAGAGCAATAACATGCATACCTGTTTTAACTTTGGAAACTTCTTTGTTTATGAAATGAGCTGTTTTCATCTGTTGTTATATAAGAAAATCATCTCAGATTCAGTTCATCTCTGCTTGTCCCCGTATTTGCTGGGGGAGCATCCTGCAGCTGTGGACTGGGAGCTGGTCCAGAATGATGTGGGTACTGCTGAGACATCAGACATGCACTCCAGACCCCATAGGGACCTTTCACAGAGGAATTTCAGGTTCCCCTCTGGGAATAAGGGAGTTGTGACTGTCTGTCTTTAGATGAAGTGTCAAAATTTTGCCCTATTTTTTTACAGGTCTCTGGAGTTCCTAGTGTATCACAAAAGGAAGTTGGCTAGAGGATAACCTGGTAAGCTATCTTGCATATCCCTTGTAATTTAGATGTATGATAATAAAAGTGGATGTATGACAACTAATTAGAAAATTCCCTTGCTGAAAAGCTTATCTCTCTATGTTCAGCACATTCTTGTTTCAGTCAAATTTGGTATCCTTTTGCTCTCCACGACAAAAAAAAAAATACAACACAAAACCACCCTCACAACTTGTTACTCTGACAGTCATAAAGTTTGAGAAAAAACTGATTTATCACCTACTGGCTTCTGATTTCTGAGGCTGTGTGTGAAATCATCCAGCACATCAAAACAAACTGAGCTCTTGACTGAGCAAGGGAATGTGTGATGTGTGTAACTGCATCTCAGCGTGAAGTTTGGGTTGTGCTGTGAAGTGCACCATTATCCAAAATAAACAGCTGGCTCCATTAGGAGTTAAGAAAGGGAACTGATAACAAGCCTGTTCTCTCTAGGATAATAAACATCTATTGACTTTGCAGGTAATAATTCAGAAAAGCTAAATGGATTCTTGCTATTCACTCCAGACTTGTTTAATGGTAACAACTGAAGATTAGTTTCTACTCCAAATTACTGCTAATTGAATCTTGCTCTCTGTGTTTGTTTCTATCTTCATCTGACTCTTCAGGCTTATCTGTAGCTCTGTAAATGTTTTGTGTTAATTCCAAAACAGCGGCAATAAAATCCATTGTGCTTCCCACATCTTTTTCCATTACCCATGTGTACTCCATTTCTTATTCACTGATATACTTCAAAGAAAATGACATAAGGTGGAAATATCAGCATTACTGACACAAAAACAGCTGAGACAGATGGGGTTCTAATTTGAAGTCAAATGCCTGATGCAAAGACACACATTTCCAGCACTTTGTCCTGCTGCAAGCGCAGAACAAAATCTAATATTTTAGTTTTCAGACATGCAGAGCCAGTGCAAAAGTAGCAGTGTCCTGCCTCAAATAATGAACAGAGGACCTGTACTGCTCCACAAGTCTCAAATGACATACAAGACAAACCAGCCAGCTCCAGATAACAAGGCAGAGGAAAAAAAAAATACATCCTTTGGGTCTTTTTGATAATATATAGTTGTTACAAACTGTCATAGAATTAAGTCAATTAATGTCTTAATGTGGCTCCTAATGTTGTCCATAACCAAAGAAATCATATAAACACAAGAATGATTGTAATCACTTCTTACACCTAAAAATCAGGATTTCAAAGATCCCAAATCACACTTTAGGTTCCTCATTACAAATTTTGCCCATGTATGCATTTGACTTAACATTTTGAATAGGTTTCAGGCTGCTCTGCTACATCAGTAACTGCCAGTATGGAACATGATGCAATCATTTTCTTCCATTTAACAGGAACTTATCAAGCCTTACTAAAACACAGTGTAGAGAAATGATGTAATCCATTGCCCTAGAATTCATGTCATACTCAGTGAAAGCTTTCAGCATTGTAGATGTACAGGCTTTCATTATAAATTTAGGTCATGTTACTCACGCCTCCTGATCATCTCCTCAGCTCGTCTTTGTGCAGAATATGCTTAAGTGCATTACAGTATTTCTGTCTGCAATTTGATTTCATTGATGGAGTCTGCTCCTTGGCCTGCAGTTGCATCTTTCTGTGGCATCAGAATGATAGAGAGAAAATGACAGATTAAACAATTTAAAACCATGGAAGTTAACCCGTTCATTGAGTCTAGAAATTTTTGTTTGTCTTACTGTCTTTGGATACTCTTCACACTTGGAATGACAGTTTACTAGTGAGCCGTGAGTATGCAGGAGAGGAGAAAGGGTTCAGAAAATATTCTAGTAATCTTAGTGTAAAATTGTAGTATCAAACTGACCATTCTTCTGACTGCAATGACAGAGGATGAACTTTCATCTTATCTCCCATCCAAGTAAATTAACGAAGAAAACAGGGGAAAATTCCAGTTCTTTCACAGTCAACAGCCAGTAGACACATTTCATTGCTGATGGGCCAAAAGCATGTTTTACTTGCTCCACATCTTTAAGCCAATTGGTTGTAATGAGAGAATCTGGCATTTGCCAAATTGGTCTGGTAGTCTCACTTCTAAAAATTATTAGTCTCAATGTTTGCAGAAAGACATTTTTTGCAGGATGGGAGAACATCCCATGCTTAACCCAAATGTGGCAATCACTACACGTTAGATGAATAAAAAACGTATCTAGTCAAGGCCCTAGTAACTGTCAATAATTTCAGATAAAATGACCCTGTGATGCACTGAACAGAGCAAACAACAGTTATCAGCTTTTAATCGGTAGGCTGCCATTATTTTATCAATTTCCAGCAGTGTGTACTACTTTAATTCAGATGGAGAAGTAAAGAAGGTAAAATAACTGGATTGCATTTACTATATGATGCAATGATCCTACAGGTACACACACTGTGCTTTTTTCCTGTCACTGGCTTTGTCTTTGAGGCTTAAATTCAATTAAACAGATCTTCAAAGGAAAAACCTTGAAGACAAAGAAAGGCAAACCCTGCAATATGACCTTTTAAGAGACGAGGAGATTTCTACTATCTTCTATCAGGAAATATTCAAGGTTGAATTAATATCTGGTTCAGCTCAGGCAGCTAGATCCCTCTACAGCTGTGTCGTTTTCCTAAACGGCTTGTCGAGGTTCATGGTGCTAGGAGACTAGAAAGAGGTAAGAAAAGTCACTCCTTAGAGTCTCTTGCTACTCTGCTCACTGCAATAGAAGACAAAATGATGCCTTTGAAATAAATAGTTGACTTTTCAGTCACTAAAAAAATGATGGTTCCTACTAGTGTAAATTTCTTTATATGAAGAAAATTTGAGCTCTGTTTTTTTAAGGTTTCCCTAGGACAAAAAAAGACAGAATCTCATAGCTGGAAGCAGAGGTTGAGTATATGTCAGGCGCATAGAGCAAGAGTTGTCACAGCTACCATATTTTGTAGCAAAACATGGATGTCAGAACATATTCTTAAGTAGGTAGTTATTGAAATATTGTATTCCTATTAAAAGTCCAAGGGGGTTTTAAATTGCATTTCACTGTATTGGAAAAAACAAGGAAGACAGGACTTCAGGACTTGTTCCATCAGACCTTCTGGTCTACTTCTATATTGACAGAACTGCCTCCTTAAACTGTCTTGCTGAAAATATCCTAGACAATCCCACTGTGAGGAAAAGGCAGAATAATTTCAAACTAAGGTTAAAGCATAAAGATTAAACAGTCATAACAAAAATCTGAAGGTGATTGTTTATCTTCACATTAAATGGTCCCAGATGAAGACCAGTTACAGATTCCAATGCTCGTTGTCCAGAATGAAATCCTGGGGCCTGTGATATATCAGAGGTCATATTATACTGAATTTTGGAAATTGAGTAAATGAGTTTTTATAAAATTAATATTACTTCATGAAGGTTTCAGTCATTCTGTGTGGTGTTTTCCGAGCTTGTTTGAAAATACTTTTTCATTTACAATGAAAATTACATCTTTAATTTTAAATGTAAATCTTTCTATTTACATATGTAAAATTTTCTGTATTGCAAAAATAATTATACAACATGATTGCAAAGTTAGTTTTACTGCATTTATAAGGAAGTGGAACAATTAAATATAATCATGTTATAGATAATATTTTGGCCTAGCTTAGTGACTAGCATTAATATGCAATCCTTAATATATTTGTTTCCTTCATTAGAGTCTAGGAAAAATAATTTCCTAACAAAAACAGAATAGAACCAACCCCAATGAAATGTCTTTGTTTTTAATTTAAGTTTCATATTAATTATAAAACCAGCATGAACTAAATGAGACTCAAATGTCTCATTTTCATTTCTGTTTTTCTATTTGGTTGTTTTGAGTCTTTTTTTTCCATCAGTGATCTGATTTTGTGTATTTGTGTGAAGCTATTGCTTACTGCATTTGTTCCTCTGGATCTTCTCAGTTGCTCCATGGTGGCCAAAATACAGCTAGAACTACATATATGAGAATGGGTACAAGAGTATGTACTTCTGATCCATGGGAAGTACTGAAGTAAGAATTATATATGATTTTTCTAGTTCTGCCTCTAATTTAACCTTTAGTAGACTTCAATTTTAAACAAAAAGAAAATTATAAGAGCCTCTGTGAAATCTAAGTGATTAATGACTTTAATCTCTTTGAGATTCTCAGATAAACTGTGCTTAGAAGGCTAAATAAACCAAAAAGAGTAGCAATACTGACAGTGTATCTTATTAATGTCTCATCAACATTAATTTAAATGGTATTTATTTTAGTTGCCTTTGCCTGGAATATTGTTTCATTTTTACAAACTGCAGCCTTTGCTACAGACAGGTGCTTTTGGATGGCTACTGTGCAACATCAGATGTACAATTAATATAAGTTGTAATTAATACAAGTTGCCTTGACCTCCTCCTCTGAGCAAGTTGTGTATTATCAGGCAAAGCTAGCTGGTTTCAGCAGACAGTTCTACAGCTGGCACATGGATGTCTGCTCCCCAAGGACATATGTAAATCCAGCAATGCAAGAAAATCCCCCTTTTTTTTTTTCACTTTCAACTGCTGTGAGTCAGAGTTGAATATATTGACCTTTTTCCACTGCATAAACTTGCAGTAGCAAGACACTGAGACTAGCCAGACATCCATTCACTCATCCCATAAATGCTATTACAGGGACCAGGGTGCAGATTACTTGAAAACACAATGGCCAAAAGCTCAAACAAGGTTTTTGTGAGGTGCTCACTTCCTAATTTAGCCATACCTATATTTTATTTTTAGAATATGCTGAGAAGTCATCTCTCACCGGCACTAAGTAAAATGGGGTCATAACTCCTCTTGATCTGATGGCTGTGTTTTTCCTAGTGCAACCCAGTGTGTGGTTTGCCTTATTCACAACAAGAATGTACTGTATGTGTGTTGTCACCCAGTGTTACTCCAGGTGCTTTTCAGCAGAGCTCCCAGTTTATTTCTAGCCCATGCCAGTTTATAAGCAGGTCTGTTCTGTCCCGAAGCAGCTCTTTGCTCTTTTTCTTGCTGAACTTCCAGGATTCTCTAATGATCGAATCCTTAATTTCAGCAAGGTCTCTCTGAAACGAAAATCTGCTGTTGATTTGCCATCTCTCTCTCCCTTTGAATCATTTAGAAATTTGCTGAGGAATCACATCCTCAGCATCAAGGCAACTGACTGGTAATGAACAGTATTGGCCCAAGTATTGATGCCTGTCATGCTCCAATTGTTACCAGCTGGCAAACAGTCATGGAGTCACTGATCAGCTCTTGGTGAGACCAGAAGTCTGGACAATTGTCAGCGCATCACAGAGCCTGGCCAGCATGTGCTTCTTCAGCTCATCAATGATGCTGCAGTGGGAGAGTTAAATTTAAAGTTTTAGTGAAGTAATGAGTTATCTCAGCCTCTCTACTTGCCACTCACCCATGCAGTTGACTATGGGTAGCCTTTAGGCCTGGAGTGCTGAGCACGAGAAAGATGTGGAACTTTTAGAGTATGCCCAGGGGAGGCCACAAAGATGCTCAGAGGGCTGGAGCTCCTCTGCTATGGAGACAGGCTGGGAGAGCTGGGGCTATTCAGCTGGAGAAGGCTTGAGGGAAAATTTATAGCACTGTGGTACTTACAGACAGCTTATCAAAAACAGGGTGAATGGCTTTATACAAAAGTAATAGTAGCACAATAGGGGATGTTTTTTAAACAAAATATGAGAAATTTAGATTAGATATTAGGAAGAAATTATTTCCTGTGAGGTTGGTGAGGTCCTGGCCCAGGTTGCCCAGAGAAGCTGTGGATACCCCTGGATCCCTGGGACTGTCCAAGACCAGGTTGGACAGGGCTTGAAGCAGTCTGGGATGGTGGAAGTTGTCCCTGTACATGACAGGAGGTGAAATGAGGGCTCTATGACATTTCAATGTCACTATTTCAATGTAATACATTTATCAAGACATTATTGTCGTTTCTGTCATTCACTTTGTTCCAGTTGCTGTGTTTGACTACAATTGCACAAACATTTATTCACGTGTTTTCAGTTCTCTACTTAGTTTGACAAAATGTGAGAGAGGTCTCCTCACACACTGAGATTACAGAATTTTTTTTTTAAATACAATTTACTGAGCAACTGTTGTATGGCTAGAGTGAAAAGTAATTTTTGCTATTTTCTACTGTGTTGGCTCAGAGAGATTAAAATGAGATTAAAGGCAAAGGGAAACAGATTACAATAGACTAAGTGAAACATGAAAATTGGTATATTCCAAACAGATGGTTGCAAAAATTTGCACAGTGATTCATAAATCTTCTGTTCAAGACAAAGTAGTCAGTTTGAGGGAAAAGCAATTTTTCATGCACTCTGTAGAACAAATTTACTTTCTGGAGACCTGTTGGTTTGTTGTTGCTTTAGGGAACAGGCTAGTATTTTTATATAAAATACTTCCACAGTAAACTTTCACATGTTACAATTACAGCAGCTTGATACAGCTGAAGCACAATATAAGATGGAGCTCATTAATGACAGTACCATCCTTTAATGACTTCTCCCACACTGTAGTGAAAAAACTTCCAGCAAAAAGAAAGGACTGTGTCATCTTGATAAACTCTTACAAGTACTTCTGCTCAAGCCACATATTCAAAATTATTTCCTTTTATAAGGAACACTGCTATTATCCAAGAAGACTTTTTAAGAGGCCTTCAGATACTCAGATAATCCATCCTGACTTCTGATGTATTTAGCCCCCCAGGGAATTAGTGTTCCTGATCCTTGAAGCATGGCTGTGTTGTTTGCCTGAGCTGAAGTTTATCTTTTAAATTTTAAAGACACAAACCATCTACCACATACCTACATGAGTTGTTAAAATGATTAATCCCCCACAGGTTTCAGAGGTAGGGAACTCTAAAGGGATTAATCACCACTTCCTTTTCCCTGCTTTGCTAGAGGAAGAGATGAAGGTGGAGTACTACATGCAAAGAAGATTAAAATGAAGTTGAAACTTCCTACAGCTTTTGTTAAGAAAAACTGGGAAAAAAAGTGAGACTAGTGTTAGGGAGGAAAAGATTTAACAATATTCAGAAAACAAGATTGAGGGTGAAAGCACTGGAAGAGGCATGATACATCTCCTTGATAGAATCTCAAGCCCTTGACAATAAGGAAGGAGTTTTGCCACCATCTATTGGTGAGTGGGAGGAAGAGACAGAGCCAGAAAATTTGTTTCTTTCCCTCTTGAGCAAAACCAGTATTTTCATTATTTCCTGAATTCATATATATTTTGGATGCAGCTTAGTGAGTGACTGATCTCCCTCTTGTGTGACAAAGAATCACAAGTGTATTTGGTGTGACCAAAGCAAAGATTCATCCTAATCAATACCTCTATTTTAGAATGAGTAACTGAAAAGAGAATGTAGAAGGAAATGACAAAGGACTTTGATTGCATTAGGGCTCATTCCATAGGCAGTTCCTGAGCTCTAAATAACACTGCCTTCCCACCCTGAAATGATAGGTGATGATGTTGATGCTGTTGATCGCTCACCTGAGCTGTCTTTTGAATTATTCGTTGGCTCAACCTGCCCATGTGGACATACGCCACTTCCTTACTGGAACCAATCTGTTGAGATTGCACATGCAGGAAGTGACAGCTATCAGATTCTTTGAATGGTTTGAGTTGGAAGAGACCTTAATAATCATGGCATGTCAATCCTCTGTCATAGGCAGGGACACCTTCCACTATCCCAGGTTGTTCAGGCCCTGTCCAACCTGGCCTTGGACTCTTCCATGGATGGGGTAGTCGCAGCTTCTCTGGGCAACCTGTGCCAGACAAGACTTTCTTCCCACTATCCCATCTAACCCTGTCCTCTGCCATGTGAACCTTCCTCCCTTGTCCTGTCATTCCAGACCCTTGTCCAAAGTCCTTATCCAGCTCTCTTGCAATTCCTTTAGGCACTGGAATGGGGTCTAAGGTCTCCCTGGAGCCTACTCTTCTCCAGGCGGACAACCCCCACACTCTCAGCTTGTCTATCTGAATGTTCTTAAAATAGGAGATACTTAACAGGGTCACATTAGCACAATCATACCTCAAAATTATAAATCCCATTCTAAGTAAGGTTGAAAAATAAATCAATAACAATAAAATCCTCTAATGCTCTGTAAATCCCAAGAGAATTAAATTAATTTAGGGGATTTGAGCTGCTTTTTTTAGCAGGCACCATACTATTAGTATTTATTCCCTGTTAGATGAAAACGTGCTCTCAGGGCAGAAAAAATTGTGTTACTTGTATAGTGTGAGAGTAGTTAATATATGCCATGGATGTATTACTGCTTTTTCCTCTAGACATTCAGCAAACAAAATCTATGCAGTATGTGCCTGGATAGATTCTTGGATCAGCAGCAGCTGCAGGAACATATTCTCCCTCCTAAGTTGCAGTGGTTTTTGCTGTCTGCTTCATTCCACAATCCTGACTTAAGTATCTAAGTCTGTGTAAACCTTACTGAGCCTCAAAATACAGTGCTCAAAGAAAGCTGAATAAATTTGCAGGATGCTAGTGACCAAAAAGCTTGCCTCCCTTCCCTTAATGCTCTGTTCTCAAACTTTGTTTCTTAGTCTGATGGAAGACAAAAAATGAATTCAATATGATATAGTTCCTCCAGTGCTCACTTCTGACACCTGGGCCCCCGAGTGTGCATAGAAATTCGTGGCTCAGTATACAATGGAAATGCTTTTTCAGTATAAATTTTAACATCTGCACTTGACGCTTGTTAGGCCACACTCAATACCACCCTGGAACATGGTAATAGGTTTTCTTTTCAGGGTAACCAAGTTCAACCTTGTGCAACAGGGCCACAGAACTGTGTGGCATAGGAAAACAAACCTCTGTTAGGATAATGAAAAGGTGGAGCAAGCTTCCAGGGAAAAAGAATCATCCATCCTACAAATGGAGGACAAAAAATATAAAACTCTGTGCTTTTTATATAGGACAAATGCAACAAGGCTCAAGATGAGTCCAACAGCAGCTGTGGGGTATCAATCTTGCAACTTTTGTGGTTTTAAATTTTGTTAATTTTTTAAGATGCCCTCCTAATCTAGATTTACAGTGCTCACTTCTGATGAGCTTTTATTATTTTTGTCTTGATTTGTCAAATTTTTTTACCCTTTCCATCTTGATTTTAATCTATTTCCACTTTTAACTAGTCAACTATTTATTTATTTATTTATTTACTGTGTCTGCTAACATACCCAGACAACCAAAAGAGGCATCTTCAATAACTGAGTTGCAGAACGACAGATAATTTTGACAAAAGGCAAAACTAATAACAACATAAAATCACAGCAGGGGATTGCAGGCCGCTGGGTTTCAGGTAATAGTTTAAAATGTTTACTCTTAATTATTATCAGTGAGTCCTGTGGAGACATTGGGAAATATGAACATAACACTGCTGCATCATCTGTATTTCCTGAGCTGGTGGGAAGAGAAATGGAGACAGCTTTGTCCGCTTCTGATCATGAAGTAGAAGAGGGATGTTCTGCTGTTTGCAGAATGAGAAGAAGATATATAAAAAATCATAAAAGTAATAGAATAGTTTTGACTGGACCTTTAGAGTCATTCAGTCCAACTTCCTGCCATGAACAGAGGCAGCTGCTGGATAACCCTGTTCAGAGCCCCATCTAAACTAACCCTGAATGATTCTAGGAATGGGGCAGCCACAGTTTCTCATGGGCAACCTGTGCCGGTGTTTCACCATCCTCACGTAAAGGACTTTTGTGAAGACAGCAGACATGTAGGTTTTAAACTGATGAATTAACATTCACTCATCTAGATATTTAAAATTGTCTGACTCGCATCCAAATTTCAACTACAAATTACGCAAAACTCTGCTCTTCTCAACCCACCCTCCACAGAAGGGCAGAAAACACTGGCTCAGATTCCCCAGGTTGTGAGCCAGATTTTTCTTTTGGTCTTACAAACACTGTGAGAGAACTTTGGCTATGGGTAAATTGTAAGCAAAAGGGAAAAAGGATGGATCCCACCTCCTCCAGTGCATGGTGTAGATTCTGGTTATGTTGATGGCACCAAGGTCCTGCAGAAGTCAGGAATTCATGGTTCAGCAGCTCCTGCCTGATGGGATTTGAGTAGGATCCAGGGTTTATTTGCTCAGTGTTGCCAGGGACAAGCAAATGGCCTGGTGAATATCCAGCAATGAGGATTTTAACTGCTGGCTGCAGCTGCTGTGTGTTCCTAGGGGACCTTAATGTCAAAACACTATGGAGGCATATAAGTTTCTGGCATCTCCTTATGCATTTAGGTCTAAACCAGTAACACTTTAGTGGTTTGCTGTTGGCTTTTTGAGGTGCCAGTAAGTGCATCACAAATCCAAAGAGCGGACCCGACTGAAATAAAAAACCTGCATCAAGATTGTGTTGCTGGGAATGCTTCACAAAATGCAAAATTAAATGAGAGAGAGCTCCAAGGGCCAGGCATATATTAAAAAGAGCAGCAAGCTCAGATAAAAAGGAAGCCTTCATGTTCTACAGTAAACAGGAGCTGAGACAAATAAAGTGGTGGGTGTTGTGCTCTGTAGGGATTCAGAGAAACATAAGAGCTGTCTGAGAGGAAAAGGATTGCAGTGAAGCTACTGCCCAGAAAAAAAGTGTTTTGTATATCCGCTGGGAAGCAAGGGACTAACCTGCCTATTCTTCTTCCTTTAATAAATATAACTGTATTTAGGACTCATAGTGTGGCTCACAGTGTTAGCTATATACTGGGCTACCTTGGCACTGGAAAGGGAGGACTTGCAGAAAAGGGCTAAATGGTTAAAGAATACTCAAACCAATTGCCTAAAACATGCTCTTTCTTCTAGGGTTTTAGTAGGATTGACTTCTGGAAACCCAAACAATCCATTTATTTTTTTACTTCTCTGTTTTTGAAAATCTGTGCAAGCATAGTAGATAAAGACCACAGAATCTAACCCAAATGACCAGAAAAATTACTTCATACATCTTCTGTAGCAGTGTTGGCTGTTATTAGAAGATATGTCCCCCATTGTCAGAAGAGCCTGTATGTATAACTGTTAATCAGTTTTTTGGTCAGAGTTTCCACATCTCAATATTGTCGTTAAGTGAATTAATGAAGATCAGAGATAATGGAATATTTATGCAAATTACCTTTAGAAAATATCTTCAACCTTTCCAGAGCTTGTAAGTCTTTATTATCATAATGCTCTTGATGTGTAGCTCATCTGAAAACTACATTAGTTATTTCAGTAATGTTAGTCCTCAATTAATCATGTTTGGATTTGGTGGTTTTTTGTTGTTTTTAATTGTGAATTGAGACAGAGGTGGAAGGGGGGGGGGTATTATGTTTTCAAAAACACATAAAAGTAGCCCTATTTCTTAAAAGTGCTGAAGTCTACCTAAACTCTTAGGCTGACAAGCACAGAGGACTACAGTATTAAAAGCCTTGTCACAGGGTACAAATTTTTAATAACCTTTGTTAGATTTAGATGTGTTTATTTGTGCATTTTCTTCTTTTCCCTGATCTATAAATTAAAAAAAAAAATCAAAAACACCCAACAAAACAAAACCTGCATTATTAACATTTCCCTAACTCCCAATATAAAAAAGTAATTCTTGCCCCTTTTTTGCTGTCTTTGTGAACTTGTGGTGTTTTTGTGAGGCTGGGATAGAAGAAACTGCACGTTTTGAGGTTTTGGGGATTTTTCCTTAAATCAATCAATTTTTCCTTATTATTCAAGTCGGTAGGGTGCAATGGAAACAATACTTATGGAAAAGTCATTTACTGCCACTGGGACTGATTGTATTCTTCCAACTCCATGCCTGGGAGTAGAAATAGACCTAGAGCCCTAAAGTGCAGGAAATTCAGCAAATTTTTTGGTTTTGCTTGCAGATGGATCCTTGAGTTCATAGTGCCATGCTGCTGCATAACAGATGTTGTGATGCCTGTGCTGGCAGGTATGTGAGGCAAAACCTCTGCCAGAACTAAATGCTGTTTTCCTCATGCCTTTATTGATGCATGAAATAACCTTTTGCAAGACTGTGTGGAAATGTGCAATTAAAAGCTCTGTTTACCTTCACCTTCTGTGCCTTATTTAAAAATTGCATTTAGTCACCAGCATGTGTTCAGCAGTCAGCCTCATATAAAAGTACTTCATTCCAGGCTGGCTGAAATACAGAGGAGATTTCATGCCGGAAGGTTTGCCCTCCACTCACACAAGGTGTGGACTTTCTGTGCTTCTCCATAAAAGCTACAAAAAAGTCACACACAGTGACTACGTCATGGGAAATCTAACGGCTGAGAATGATGATGAAAACCAAGTGCAGATGGCCATCCAGGATTTCTTGTTTGCTGATTATATTTTATAATGTTTTTAAAAACAAGAAGGACACATTAATCAAATGAGATTCCATAAAGCAAATAGCCACCCACATCTAGAACTACTCAGATATATCTGGCTGATAATATTGCTAACCAGAAATCAGGAAAAGCTATAAAATATTCCTTAGCCTCTTCAGCTGGTGGATAAAAGGAAAAGGAAATGAAAGGCCACTTCAGCACCTGCAGAGTAGATCTTTAAAAATGTAGCTGCCACAATATGATGAAAACTTAGAAAAGAGGGTGTAAAAGTTTAAAATTTATAGGAGAAAGTTACAAAGATAACTGAAAATTGAGCCAATATTTAAAAATTACCATTGCTTAAAAATAATAGCAATTTATACATTACCATACATTGGAACAATGATATAGAAAGTGGAGAGAAGGGTTTGAAGAATCCAAAGCCTTTTTCTCTTAAATTGCAAACAAGTTTCAACAGGAAAAAATTTTTTTGCCATCTGTGTTCATTATCTGTCTGCCTTTACTTTTAACTCTCAGTTTGTCATGGCAAATGTGGAATAATATGGGATATCACTCAGGAAAAGCTCCAAGCAAAGAATATTTTGGGTGAGAAATGAAGAGGGGTGACTGTTGTAATCCATCACCTTCCTCACTGGACAGTGTTTCTGTCTAAAAGTCTTAAAAGTGATAGAGCTTAAATATTATCATAGTTTTGGGAAAAGTATTTCCCTATATGATATCAAGATAATCTTTTCAGCTGATGTCTGTTGAATGACATAAAAATACAATTCATTTGGTCTGCATGCACAATTTTTTAAATCCGCTGCATAGCCACTGAAATTAGTTTCATGGTCATATTTCATGGCCTTATTTAAGCCCAATTTTTTTCTCAAATCTGTGGCAGTTGTGTGACACCAATTCTCATTATTCTCCAGGATCCATTTTGATAAAAAACCCCAAAAAGAATTATTTATAAAGGTGGTCTCAATAACACAGGCTTGGCATTCCTCAGAAAACCTAACCTAGTATGCAAACACAGTGATAGGCATTGTGTGATCACCAGAATACATCAAAGGGACTGTGAACTTGGGACTAAATCCTGTAAATATAATCTATATGACCCAGCATCTCCTTTTGCACAAAACTTAAGAGAAATTGTTTGTGTTTGTGTTGGAAAGTCAGATCTGAGAAATGTATGAGTACATTTATGTCCTTACATGGGGGAATTTCAGGCTCTAGTTTTTATATTCAGCTAGAATACCTGTGTGAAAAACACCAATATGTTTTTGTAAATGTATGCCATTTTAAATGCAGTTTCCAGTCCAGTGGCACAAAAGATCCCAGAAGTTATTGAAGAGTTTCTGTGGAAACACACATAAATGGACAGTTCTCCTCCTCCAGCTCCACAGTTGTGACAGAGTTGTGACAGATGCTGGTAGCAGACAAAAAGGGGTAGTGATTCCTTTAGGATCTATTCGTTGTGTTAAATCACTTTCTTTTTCTTTTTTTTTTTTTTTCCTCATTTGCTGATATTTGTGAACTCTGTTAACAAACAATCAGTTCTTTTGTAATGCTTGGTTTTTGCAGCCACTGGGGAGTTTTCTAATGAATATTAGTTTAAGTTATTTCTTTTTTTTTTTTGTCATAATGTCTGAAAATCCTCTTCATTCAGATGAAGAGGAATTCATTCATTTAGTATGTCCACTGGTCAGTTGTCACATATTTCTGACAGTCAACACTGTTCTGAGACACTGACACAGTAGACCAGCGCCGAGCCTTGGATTGGGATCCTGAGCTACAGATTAAAATATATAAGTTCAGATCAGTAGGGTACAATGTAGCGGCGCGTTTTATACCTTTTTATTTATTGTTAATATTAATAAGTTCTGTAATGGTTTCTCCCAAGTTCTCCCCTATATTTCTCCCCACTTGGTTTCCCTCTGCCTTTGTTCTTCACAGCCTGTCACTCTCTGGGAAGCCTATCCTCTCCTTCCAGAGTGTTCGGAGAGACTCAGTCCCAGATTGGAGCAGGCTGGGGAACCCCCACCCCTCGTTTCCCATTCGCTGTCTGTGTGACATCCATATTTCCCTTATTGGCTTTCCCTCTTGTGTCCACCCCCTTTTCCCAACCCCGTATAAGCTGTGGCCACGCCTTGGGCGGGGAGACTCTCGAGAGAGGCTCAGAGAAGCGTGGCTCCCCTGCGAAGGGCAGGGGACAATAAAAACCATCTAGCCACAAAGTAGCCTCCTCGCTTCCTACCTTCGTCAAGCCTCACCGACATCTCTCGTGCAGCTCTGACCCACCGGGGGGGTGGCAGCCGGTCCGCCTGCTGCTACCAACCGAGTTTGGAAGTATCCCGAGCCAGGGCTAGCCGGGAACAGCTGGAAGCCACTTCCAGCCGGGCTCGAGGGATATTTTCAGTTGGCGCTCCAAAACGTGGGGCAGAAGACTCCACGAGAAAGAGGCTGCGTGAGTTGTCTCCGCAGAAAGAAGTCCGAGACCATCGCCGGAGCTGCGGTTCCACAGTCCCTGCCTGCGAAGGATTCATCCCCGCAGCGGAGAGGGACTGCAAGACAACCACGCCTGCCGGCACCACCGGCAGGAGGAGAGAGTAGCCTTTCGTACCCAAAAAGGTTCTCTCCTGACGAAGGCCACCACCACTTGTCTTCTCCAAGCTTGCACCAGATGGAGGCAGAGAAAACTCAGCCTCGGGTAGAGGTAACGGAGTTTCATCGGTCCCGGGAGAAAAAAACCGAGGTTTGGTAAGTTCCGGCACTGCCCGACCCCTCGAGCGGCAGTTGTGCGGCGGCTGGTCGCGGCGGGCGGGCAGCGAAATCGGCAGAGCGGGCTTTCCCCTTCCCCCCACCACGCGGCGCGGGCAAACGCCTTTGTTCGCACACGTGGTCAGCAGCGGGCGAGCGGGGTCGGCGGCGCGCGGGCAGCCCACGCGTTTGTTTCGCGCGCGCTTTCGCGCCCGGCGCAGTTACGTCATCACAGGCGCGCGGCGCGGGCGGCCCCCCCTCCCGCCCCCCCCCCCCTTCCGCCCCCCCCCTTCCCCCCCTCCCGCGGCGCGGCCGCGCGGCTCTTGGCGCAGCCCAACGACGTCATTAAGCGGCGTCGGCGCGGCGCCCGGAGCAACCCTTCCCCCCCGCGGCGCGCACGCGGCGCGCGAAACTTCGTTTTGCGCGCGGCTTGCTGCGGCGCAGCTACGTCACTCAGCGGCGCGGGCGGCTCCCGCGCACGTGACCACGGCCACGTGATCTCCGCGGCAGCGGCGGAGCGGCTCCCGCGCGGCGCCCGGCGCGACCCCGCCCCTCCCCCTTCCCCCGCGCGGCCCCGGCGCGGCTCCGTCCCTTTCACCCCCTTTCCCCCCCCCTCCCCGCGTGCTGCGGCGGCAGCGCACGTCCCGATCGTGCTCCCACCCACTGCCTCCGGGGCAGAAGTGGAGCACAGCGCCGGAAAAGCCCCCGAACCTCCGGAAAATTTTTCGAAGTCCCCGACCCTCCTAACCTCAAGGCTTTCAGCCTATTGGAAGGCTTCAATGAAGTTTAGAAACGCGTTTCGCCCTCGGAGTCTGCCTTATTATGCCCTCCAGGGTTCTTAGTCTGTGTGCAGCAGTCTTAGTTCTTTCAGTTTAATTTAAAATTTTTTATTTTTAGACGCGAGACCCCCGAAGCGTGGGCTCGGGACATTCTCTCGCTATCGGCTTTTGTTGGGGAGTGTCTGCACTCCGAGGCGCAGGGAGCATTCATCCCTGGTTTCGGGTTTTGAAGTTGCAGCTGTTGTTTTAAGTTGTAGATTTTGTTTTCAAGTGGTGTGTGACTGTGTAGATTGAGCATGGGTACAAAGCTCTCTACACAACAAAAGGAAGTGTTTAATGTTATTGTTCTGAGTTTGAAGAGCTCCCAGTTTAAGTTTTCAAAAGGGAAGCTCGAAAGGTTTGTCCGATTCCTCTTCCTCCACTTTCCACATGTGTCCCCTGCTCAGGCAGCCAGTGTTGAATTTTGGAACACGGTCTATTCAAAATGCTTCCAATTGAGCAGGAAGGGGGACAAGGATGGAGAAAAATATATAATTTGGCCATTGCAGCTGCGTTCTGCTTTGAATCAGACTGGGAAAGTGGAGAAAAAGCTGAGCGGACGATCTGCCCCAGTTACCCCAGACCCCAGTCCCATTCCCTCTCTCCCCAGAAAGGGCATCCTCCGAGGAACAGCAGGGAGAACTCCCCCTGCTAGCCCTGGATCCTCGCAGGTGCTCTGCCCCTGCCTGACCAGTCATAGACAGACTAGCAGGCATGCTTGTGATTGCCCTGGCCAGGCAACTCAAGCCTCTTCCCCATCCCCTTCTACCCCAGTTGCTAAACCCCGAGTTAAGTTTTTGCTAAGAAACAAAGAGAGTGCATGGAATGGCAGTCGTAGCCGTGCATCTCGTTCCCCTTCTCCCTCTCCTTCCCCTAAGGCACGACATTGTGGCGACTGCATGGTTCAGCCATCCACGTGTTCAGTGTCCTCCTCTCCCACTTCTTCCCACAATCCCTTTTTGTCCTGTCCACATTGCAACCCTTCCCTTCCCTTAACTCCTCCCACATCTCGGAGTTCCCGAGATCCACCTCATGTTTGTACTCCTCCCCGAACTCCTCCCCTCGCGCGCTCCACCCACAGTTTGGGTCTACCCCCTGAACCAACTCCTCCCCCAAGGGTGTCACCATTGCAGGAGGACACACCCCCTCTAGAGCTGGAACCCCAAGGCCCAGGCCCAGGCGACCTTCCTTCCCTCGCTCCTGTGACTTATCACAGGTCGAGGGGTGGAAATGTCACTCAGCCTAACTGGCAGCCCCTTTCCCAAAATACCATCAGAGATCTATGCAAGGCTCACCGGGAGTATGGGAGAGAAAGCCCATACTTCCGAGGGTTGTTGAGAGCCAACTTAGCCGGAACAGTGACGGTCCCATCAGACCTTCGGCAGCTGTTTTCATGTCTGCTGAACTCAACAGAGTTCAAGCTCTGGGAGGCAGCATGGAAAGACCTGCTCAGGACTGCACTACCGAGCTTGTTGGAAGATCCATCAACTGCGACAGATGTGGCAGGGGAACCCATCACCCTCGACCTTCTGTCTGGGGAAGGCAAGTGGGCACAGGCTCTAGAGCAGGCCAACAATATCCCAGAAGGGATATTGAACAAGATCAGGGACAGCGCGGAAAAGGCATTTTTAAGGTTGCGGACGGGAGGCCCTTTGCCTCATTATGCTGACATCAGACAGGGATCGGCAGAGCCATTTGTAGATTTTGTTGAGCGCCTAACCAGGGCCATTGAGTTTCAGGTGCGGCAAGAGGCAGCTAGGGAGACAGTGCTGGAGGAGATGGCACAGAAAAATGCAAATGAGAAGTGCAAAGCAGCCATCCTCAGCTTGCCCCTCAAGCCTCCACCCACCATTGAAGATTTTCTACAGGTGTGCGAAGCCAAGGTCCCGATGATGACTTCTAGACCAGACCATGCACCAAGGCAGCAGCCCCACAGTACTCCGAGAGCTGCTGCTGCTGAACCGCGACCAAACGTGCCAGTCAGAAAGCCATCATTCCGCAAAAACAACTGCTGTACCCTGTGTGGCCAGTTTGGCCATTGGCAGTCCTCCTGCCCAGCCAAAGCTGAATTTCATTTATTTTTACAAAACCGGGGAGGTGGGAAGGGGAACCAGGCAAGGGGCACACAGCTCCAACAACAAAAAAACTAAGTTACGAGCGCAAGGCCACCCTGCGTGAGGACCCCAAAAGGGTGGCCAGGGTGAGGAGGGGGAAAAGAGGAGTTTCGAAAGATGTGCCAAGAAAGACTAATTCACTGGATTTGACAATTTCTATTCCTAAACAGGACACTCCAGGAGTTCCCTCCGGGAGATCCCAGCCACCGGACAGAGACATTTTTAAGGATCTGGCAGACGCAACTTTAACTACCACCTCCAGGTATTGCTCCTTCAGGCTTCAGCTGAATGAGCCACGCCACCTCAGGGACACTGATTGGCATTTTGTCAGGGTTGACCCAGGTGAGCAGGGTACCTGGAAAGGGATCGGGGCAAAGTATGTCGTGATGGGAGACTGTAAGTACACTCCCAGGGAGATTGAAGTTGCTCCGGGGACATTCGAATCAGACCCCGAGCACTTCATTGTATGGCTGCACTGCACTCATCCTCCAGTCTTTCTGCCCAAGGGTCAAGTAATAGCTCAAGTGATACCCGTTCCCAGCCTGGAGAAAGACGTCACACCGTCAGTGGGGAGGGTAAGAGCTATTACAGCTTCATCCAAGCCTTTGCAGGACTGTGTGTTGAGGGTGGGTGACGAGACCCATAACATCAGAGGTCTTTTGGACACAGGCAAGGACGTGACCATAGTCCCGATACGGGATTGGCCGTCACACTGGGCTTTGCAAGACGTGGCTGGACACGTACAAGGTGTAGGAGGGTTGCAATTGGCTCGTCAGTCAAAGAGCGTTGTGGAAATTAAGGGGCCAAATGGGCAATCGGCAACTCTACGCCCATTTGTGATGGATTATCAGGAACCCTTGCTAGGAAGAGACCTGATGGCCCAGTGGGGGGTCACAATTGACATACCCGACCCCTCACAAAATTTTTGGGCAGCGGTCGCTGAAGAGCGTCCTACCCAAAAGCTCAATTGGAAAACTGACATTCCAGTTTGGGTAGAGCAGTGGCCGCTATCTAAACAAAAATTAAAAGCGCTCAACGAGCTCGTAGAGGAGCAGCTGAGAAAAGGCAACATTGTGGAGACCACCTCTCCGTGGAATTCCCCAGTGTTTGTCATTCAGAAATCGGATAAGACCAGGTGGCGGCTCCTCCATGACCTTCGCCAAATTAACAATGTCATTGAAGACATGGGGTCTCTCCAGCCTGGGATGCCTTCCCCAGCAATGCTCCCCCGAAATTGGAATTTGGCAGTGATTGACATCAAGGATTGTTTTTTTCAAATTCCCTTACACCCTGACGATGCTCCCCGCTTTGCGTTCTCGGTGCCTACCATCAACCGAGAAGCCCCAAGGAAGAGGTACCATTGGAAAGTTTTGCCGCAGGGCCTTAAGAACAGCCCAGCCATCTGCCAGTGGTATGTCTCTTCCTTGCTGTCTCCTGTGCGTGCAGCCGCAGGTGAAGTGATCATCCATCATTACATGGATGACGTTTTAATCTGCGCTCCCAACGACGATCTTCTGTCACACGTGCTTGACCAGACGATTTCTGTGTTAGTTGCTGCAGGGTTCGAGTTACAGGAGTCCAAGATTCAACGGATGTCACCTTGGAAGTACCTTGGCCTCGAGATTGGCAAGCGGACCATTGTGCCGCAAAAATTGGCTATTAAAACCAAAATTAGGACGCTTGCAGATGCCCATCAACTGTGTGGGGCATTGACATGGGTAAGACCCTGGCTAGGTCTGACAACTCAAGACCTAGACCCGCTTTTCAACTTGTTGAAAGGTGGGGAGGAGCTGAGTTCTCCGAGGGAACTCACCCCAGAGGCACAGAAAGCGCTCGAAAAAGTCCAGGTAAGACTGTCCACCAGGCAGGCCAACAGGTGCGCACCTGACCTGCCATTCCAATTTATCATCCTAGGAAACCTGCCACATCTTCATGGTGTCATTTTTCAATGGGACAAGGAGGTCACCAAAATACATCGGAAGGACCGAGGTGGGAAGGATCCTCTTCTTATTATAGAGTGGGTCTTCCTCAGCCACCAGCGGTCCAAAAGGATGACCACGCCACAAGAACTGGCGGCTAATTTGATCCGGAAAGCCAGAACCCGCCTTAGGGAATTGGCTGGCTGTGACTTTGACTGCATACACATCCCAATTCGGACCAAAACGGGCCCAATTACAAAGGCAATGTTGGAACAACTATTGCGGGAAAATGAGGCTCTGCAAATAGCTCTGGATTCATACACTGGGCAAATTTCAATTCATCGGCCTGCCCACAAAATTTTCAATGAGGATGCTCAATTCACATTGGCTTTAGAGAGTGTTCAGAGCAAAAGGCCTTTAGAAGCACTGACAGTTTTTACGGATGCGTCCGGAAGGTCCCACAAGTCAGTTCTGACTTGGAAGGACCCTCAGACTCAGCAGTGGGAGAAAGATGTTACCAGGGTCGAGGGTTCCCCTCAAGTTGCTGAGTTGGCCGCAGTCGTCCGGGCTTTTGAAAGGTTCTCTGAACCATTCAATCTAATCACTGATTCGGCCTATGTAGCAGGTGTAGTATCCAGAGCAGAGCATGCAGTCCTGCAAGAAGTGTCCAACCCTGCCCTCTTTGAACTGCTCTCGAAGCTTGTTAAGCTGATCTCCCACCGAGAGCAACCCTTTTATGTGATGCACACAAGGTCACACACGGATTTGCCAGGGTTCATCGCTGAGGGGAACAGGAGGGCTGATGCTCTCGCTGCCCCTGTGGAGATGGCCCTATTGCCGAATCTTTTCGAGCAGGCAAAAATCAGCCATCAGTTGTTCCATCAGAATGCCCCAGGCCTTGTTCGCCGGTTCCGTCTCACCCGGGAACAGGCAAGGGCGATCGTGGCAACCTGTCCCACATGCCAGCGGCATGCGCTCCCAACCGTCAGTGCTGGGGCTAACCCCAGAGGGTTGAGCAGCTGCGAGGTGTGGCAGACAGACGTGACGCACATGCCTCAGTTTGGTAGGCTGAAGTACGTCCACGTCTCGGTGGACACCTTTTCACGCGCAGTCTTCGCCTCTGCCCACACAGGGGAGAAATCCAGGGATGCTATCAAGCATCTCCTGCTGGCTTTCTCCTTCTTAGGCATCCCAAAGGTCCTCAAAACAGACAATGGGCCAGCGTACCGTTCCAAGGAATTCCGTGACTTCCTGCAGCAATGGGGTGTGGAACATAAAACTGGCATCCCCCACTCCCCGACTGGTCAAGCCGTGGTGGAGAGGACCCATCGAGACATCAAACGGGTCCTGGACCAACAACAACCGGTCCTGAAGGTCGAACCTCCACTGATCCGTCTTTCCAGGGCCTTGTACACCATCAATTTTTTAAACTGCTCCTTTGAGGTTTTGAACCCACCAATCGTGCGTCACTTTGGTGGGTGTGAGCAGCTGGCCCCGAAGGTGCGTCCGCAAGTCCTGATGCGAGACCCAGAGACTGGTGGAGTCGAGGGCCCACACGACTTAGTCACTTGGGGTCGTGGGTACGCTTGTGTGTCCACCCCCAGGGGACTGAGGTGGATTCCCTCGAAATGGGTAAAGCCATACCATCCTGTAGTCTCTGGGGAGAAAAGACCCAAATACTCGCAGGTCTCGGTGGCTGCATGGAGAAGGAAAAGGCACCGGTGGAACTCCTGGGACGAGTTTGTCCTCCCCTTACCCCCTTGCCCTGTTTCTAATTATGTTTTAGTTTCATATTCTATTTAGTTCAGATCCAGACCCACTCAGAGCGATGGCCCCATCGACAGCAGCCATCCTTCTATCCTTGCTGCTGCTCGCCAGTCTTCAGTTTCTGATGGTGGCATGGGCAGTGCCAACACCCATGCCACAATCCACTAATATGTCGGAGGCTTCAAGAACAAGCTGTCCTCAGACATCCGACTGGCTGGATGGACTTTTTGAGAATTGGGGGCTACCTGGGTGGGACTGGTCCATTATTCGTCCTGTCCTGATCATTTTATTTATGATTTTGTGTATTCTCGGCGCGTTTAGTTGTATTCGTTATTTTGTTAAAAAATTGAGTTCAAGCTGTCTCCCCCCTGCATGCAAGCCAAGTCGTCGTCGTCACAGCTCCACCAGAAGTGAAAGATCCTGAGCTGTGGCCACTGACCAGCTATTTACAGTTCAAGATACCATCTTTTATAAAAACAAAGGGGGAGATGTAGCGGCGCGTTTTATACCTTTTTATTTATTGTTAATATTAATAAGTTCTGTAATGGTTTCTCCCAAGTTCTCCCCTATATTTCTCCCCACTTGGTTTCCCTCTGCCTTTGTTCTTCACAGCCTGTCACTCTCTGGGAAGCCTATCTTCTCCTTCCAGAGTGTTCGGAGAGACTCAGTCCCAGATTGGAGCAGGCTGGGGAACCCCCACCCCTCGTTTCCCATTCGCTGTCTGTGTGACATCCATATTTCCCTTATTGGCTTTCCCTCTTGTGTCCACCCCCTTTTCCCAACCCCGTATAAGCTGTGGCCATGCCTTGGGCGGGGAGACTCTCGAGAGAGGCTCAGAGAAGCGTGGCTCCCCTGCGAAGGGCAGGGGACAATAAAAACCATCTAGCCACAAAGTAGCCTCCTCGCTTCCTACCTTCGTCAAGCCTCACCGACATCTCTCGTGCAGCTCTGACCCACCGGGGGGGTGGCAGCCGGTCCGCCTGCTGCTACCAACCGAGTTTGGAAGTATCCCGAGCCAGGGCTAGCCGGGAACAGCTGGAAGCCACTTCCAGCCGGGCTCGAGGGATATTTTCAGTACAAGAAGCTCTTCAGGGAGACAAACCCAGATTTCTGCTCTAAGGAGGGCTGGGTGATTCTCCAGATTCTCTTGACTGCATTGTCTGTGTGCTGGATCAGATTGACTATCAACAAACAAGATGTACTACAGAGCATCTCACTTCCAATGTCTGTGCAAGACTTTGGGGGACTCTTGGAGGTTTTTTGTAGAGGTTCTTATCCCAAAAGATCTTCTTCTTGCCCTAAACTACCTCAAATATCACAAAAAATCTCAGGAACTGTGTTCTTGCAGGGAGAAAATACACAGCTCTTATTGAGTGCCCAGTTTTCCCTCATCCTATGGATAATACCTTTCAAAAAATTTCCTGTGCACCCAGCTTCATGCACTTGCTAAGATTCTATGCCAATCTGTCTGTTTCAGCAAATCAGAGCTTTTCAGAAGACATAATTATTTCAACAATTTACCACATTTGTAAGATCATGGACTGCTTGCATTAGTCAGTCTTAGTTTGATGTTGTTACCTGGCTCATTGAAGTGAGAATATATCCATTATAATCACATTTTCTGTTCATTTTGAAGAGTAATGTGGGTAGTAGAGAAACCCACAGCTTCAGGTATTCAGCAATTTCAATGTCTTTAATTTTCTTTGCTTAGTTTGCTATGGTCAGTGCCTCAAAAACATGCAATTGTCTTCAGCTGTTAGTAGGGGATTTTTTACAGTTGTTTTGCAGTTCTAGTTTTTAGTTTGGTTTGGTTGGGTTGGGTTTTTTGGTTTCCCTTTTGTTTGGTTGGTTGTTGTTTGTTTGTTTGTTTCTAGTTTGGTTTGGTTTTAGTTTTGGTTTTATTTTTTTTGGTGGGTGGGTTGGTTGGGTTGGGCTTTGCAGGTGTGATGTGTTTTGTCTGTATATTGTTGTTGTTGTTGTTGTTGTTGTTCTGGTTTAAGGTTTGGGTTTGAGCTTGGTTTTTTCCATATGGGTAAAATATTTCATGTTGAGGGAAGGAAAAAACGCAATGAAATTTAATTCTGATAAAACCAGGAAAATGATACTATGTCTGTTCTTGAAATTTGATATTATTTCTACCAGGGTAAACACTATCTCAAATCTGTGGGTGAAAAGACATAAGAAATAATGCATGTCAACATCATCACTTAATCCTAGCATGCTTGTCCTTTTAATAAGTGATGTTTTGCATTAGTTTATAGCAGCAGGCATTGGGTGATTTATTTATTAAAAAACCCTCAAACCCTGTTGTAAAAGGCAGCCTGCAAGGTCGCCTATAGATCCCTAATCATGAATTATCCTCGAAGGCAATTTCTGCCCACACACGACCTTTTGCTGACATCTGCATCAGTCCAGTTAAATGAATCAGCATGACCATGAATGGGAGATGGAATATCAAGAGCTTAAATGGTGAGTGGTAATCTACATCACTATTTCCTTCTTCTCTAAAGCTCCGTTAGTGGAGGGGAAGGTTAGATGCTAGGAAGAAATTCTGTACTCAGATAGTATGAGTCCCTGGCATAGATTGCCCAGAGCAGCTGTGGCTTTCCCACCCCTGGAAGTGTCCAAGGCCAGGCTGGACAGGGCTTGGAGTGACCTGGGATAGTGGAAGGTGTCTCTGCCAATGGCAGGGGCTTTAAGGTTCTTTCCAACCAATGCCATTCGATGGTCCTATGATGGAAATGCAGAAGAAATGACTGGGGGAGTGGTAAAACTCAGCACTAGGAGGGAACACATGTCACAGGGAAGAAGAGCTTCCAGTGGCATCAGTAAGAGATAAGTCAGCTCCAGCATACTTAGGCTACTAACTGTGATTGCAACCTGTCTGGAAATAGTTCCCTCACCGAAATCTCACCAAAGAAGAAGTGCAAATTAGATGTAATGGAGTTATCTTGTGTTGCTACCTATTGGCAGGTAGACGTAATGTGGCAAAAGTTAATCATTTACACAAGAGTTTTAGTAAAGCAGGCAGTAAAATTGTGCATAAAAGAAGGTTGTACATAGAAACAAAACTAACATACCAGATTAAAGTAATAGGGAAATGGGATTTCTAAAGTAAACAAAGCACATGCAAACAGGAGAGAGGAAAGCAAGAACATAATTTATATTTACAACTGACCTAAATTTACATTTAGGGAAACAGAAAAGAATGAAACCTTTATCAGGCCTCATTGGGAAAGCATGGATGACAACAGGGTGAATTCTGTATTAGATGTAACAGACTGGACTGTAGATGAAGGTTTTGGAGTCTTACTAAAAAGCTGAGATGAGAATTTCAAGACGTACTATCAACACTGGCCTGAACTTGTAATTGAAAAAACATTGAAAAGGTCTTTTCCTAAGTTTGTTCATGAAAACATCAGTATGAAAATATATCAAACACAGGGAAAAACAAAACAAAACAACACAAAACTGATCCAAATTCTAAAGCTAACTGAGTTGTCCTGGGAAAGGAAGAAAAAGTCAGTAATCATTTTAAACAGAACAAGTGGAGAGATATAAGACATAGGGGTAAAATGTGTGGGTTACCAGGAACCACACTGAAATCATATTTTAGACTACAAGTAACACCACAGCCAATAAGAAAAATAAGGAGTCACAAAAACCAGTGTGGGTTTGTGGAAAACAACACAGCTCAGGCACTGCTGCAACACTCAGTCATGCAGTGTAGACATCCAGCATAAAATGTGCCTTTAGATTTAAATATTCCAAGCTATGTAGACAGATTAGGATTATTGATGCTTCAAAGATGATGATAATGTCTGTTGAGAAGGTGGGAAGACAGAGGAGAAAGCAGTATTCTCAAGCATTGTAACAGCTCAGAAGGTAATATTTCATAGTGCATGAGGGGCAAGATGGAATTTGGAGAACTCCCCATGTGGGGACTCAGGACCATACTACACTAATTCCCATTAATACTTATGGGTCCCTGGAAGAAGAAGATTATAAATCCTGCAGGAAGAGCTATTCCTACATTCTTTGCAAGTTTATCTGAGGAGATCAGTGGTGAAAGGATGGCAAAAGAGCTAGTTCAGGAACTTGCATGAACTTTTAAGGACACTGAAAAGAAACAACAGACCAAACTGATGGCAAATATCTTTTCTTTGGTTTCTGCTCAGGATGGGGCAGAGGAGAAGTTCTTTCATATGCATGAGAACAAAGGTGACTGTCCCTGCTCTATATCACACATTTCCATGTAAATTAAATCTGTAATGCATGAATTTTAAATGTTTTATTTGATTTAAAAAGAAAAAGGAGAACAAGGGAAAGGTAAGTAGGAATTTGATGAGAATGGTATGGAAGAGGGTACACCATATTTTAATGTCTTTTGATTTCTCCAATAGTCCTAAAAACCATTATGAACTTGCCAGTATCACAATGTAAAAGAAGTTTCACATTGTGTAAGAATGATCACCTGTTCTGAAACCCGTGAATCTCAGAGATACTTCGTTCAGGGTGCTGCAGCATTTGAATAGAAAATTGACAACTTTCCAAGTGTTATAAATTCAAGTTTAATTCGAGTTTTTTACTGTTATAATTATATGGTTTGATTTAAATAAAGTGTGCTAACAGGTACCCCCTTGCACCCAAACCAACAATAGACCTGTATTCTCCATATCAATGAGGGGTGGACCATGCTAAAGAGGTGCCAGATAATGATCACTAAGGCCCATCAGAACTGATTCAGCTCTCAGAAAATCCGATCACTCCTGGAATCCTGACACTCGCTGAGACCAAACCCAAACCAAGACATGTTCTTCTGGCAGGAGTTTCAAGAATAATTCATAGACATGTTTAGTGAAGACTTCAGGAATAATTCATGGACAGATCCAGAGATGTGACCAGATTTCCCAGAATTCTATTCTACTCTCACTCCAGGTGGACAGAAATCCTATCTGCATATTCAGACTGGACAGAAAACTAGCCTCGTTGCCTAAAAACCTTATAAAAACTAACCTTCGAGAGATGGTTGGTGTGAAATATGGGGGACCCAGTGCGATAGAGGCTGGGGTCTTAGTTCACCCAGCAGCTTGAAACCTGGGCTCAGAGCTGCCGTTTGATTGTGGGACTTGTCTCTTTTCGATCTCATTTTGTCATTTTCCAATAAACATCTAAAACGGAATATTGGAGAACTGTCGTTTATAACACAAGGTTCAAATGAAACGAACACCTAAATACTTCTTGTCTTGCAGATCAGCTGCAAGCCTCTGAACTCTAAGCAGCAGATGAAGGCACATTTTTCCCAGAGTCCCAGAGTCTGTCCATGGCAGAGAGGTAGGCAGGATCAAGGTAGCTTACTCTCTGGAACCTTTAGACTCCGAGTGGATGTGTAATCTGAGCATCAGCTTCAGAAAAGATGCTAAGGAAAATACTGAATATGCTAAATGCATCGAAGTAGTCAATAATGTATGCTACTGAAGACCTAATGCCATGATGTTAGAGTAAAAAGCTGTCCAGATGAGACCTTACCATTGATGGGCAGACTGAGCAAGGCTTATTTTCCAAAGTATACCACACACAGATGGCTGTTTGGAGCCATGGAGGAATTAATGCAGTATTTCTGTGGCTGTGTAAGGATCAGGAAAACAGGCAGAACACAGTGGAGATGTCATGTTATAAGCAGCAAGGTCATTCAGAGTACCATCCAGCAGGTGACATCTCTCACGCATGACACATCAGGGATTTGCAATGCTGGTGAGCAGGGCCATGCCAAGGGGTCCCTCTGCCCTCAGTTCTGCAACCTGTAGTTTTTCTTTGGTGTGGGCTGCTCTTTTCCTTCTATATCTTCATGCCTTGCATTGTAGCATTAAAGTCTCCAAACTTTATAGTTTATAAGGTTAAAATCTACTAGACAGTGTGAACAATGTCATATTAAATATTATTGAATTATATGCAGGCACAAAGCTCAACAAACAATCATAGAATTAACGAATGGTTTGGGTTGGAAGGGACCTGAAATATCACCTAGTTCCAACCTCTCTGCCATGGGAGGACATCCTCCTCTAGACAAGGCTGCTCAGTCCTCATGCAACACCTGGATCTGATAAAGTGTGGTCCAATTACTCTTAATAGCATCACAAGCAGGAGCAGCTAACGAGCAGGTTCTGGTGGTAACTAGATAGGTACTGTGAGAAATATATTTGGGCTGACCAGCTACCACACTGCAGAGGGCAGACAAAGGATGATGCCCATCTAAGGACCCCCTCATTGATCTCACCAATTTAAGGAAAGATTTCTACCTTTTCTCTTGCTTGGTCTTTCCTTAAATTTTTATTCCCAAAATCCCAAGGTAATTTTGAAATCAAGGTTTTCTCTCAGCTGTGGAGTTCACAAATTTAAGGGGTTTTGTGCAACATGACACATTTATTCAAGTATACCAGTCAACTCACTCTCGCTTTTGACTCCTATTTTTCCTCCTTGATGTTCTCTTGAATCTATCTGAACTGTCCATACCACTTCCCTCTCCTGGTCTCAAACACCTTCTTCTCCAAAGATTAATAGAATCTCATTGATTTCAATAAAGAATGAATAAGAATTTACACTAATGTTTTATACAAAATTCTGACCATATAAAGTATTTAAATTACTAAGTACATTAAAGATAAGTATTGTTTTAAGGTCAAAAGGCAGACACACTTTTTCCATATTAACTAACTCCATTAATCCTCACAGCGCTTGCCTTTGATGTATTAATATTAATGAGCTGTTAGTCTCACCGAGGTTAAAACAGGGAGTGTAGAATATATACCTTCATAATTGCCATTAGTCCTGATGAGGCTGATTCTTATACATCTCCAAATACAGAGAAGAGCATATATCCTCCAGTCTGTTAAATTAAGCTGTGCAAATGATCATTTGGAGGAATTAATGAACTGCATAGCTCCTTTTTTTTAATGCCCTGTGTTAAAACTCTACGCAGTGATGAAAAAAAAAAGATTCTTTTAAAGTTTACAGGTTTAGAATTTTAGTGGCCAATTCTTTACTAGAATAAGAGACAATGTCTTGCAAAAACTAGGTCAGGGATATAACACTTAAGTGATTTACCTTTTTTATTTTAATAATAACAGCAGCTCTGGTTAGTCTTTGTGCATTTTAAAACAGTAAGGTTTATTATCTAGTTTTATTTTCTGTGTTGATTTATTTCAGTTTCTGCATGCTTGGCCTACTTTGTAGAGTTTAAGTCTCAAACAGCACAGAGAATTACCTCTGACATTAAGATTATGAAAACACTGCACTCAGACTTTGGGAAAAATGAAAAGGATGAAAGCAAACCCCCTAGGCTTTTAAATATCCTGCTAAAGACCTGATGTAATAGAGTATCTTAGTTTTCACTTATTTCTCACAAAGACCAAAATGTAAGTATTATTTTTCCCTAGTCATAGAAAAGTGGAATGAAGAAAGGTTTTACTGTCAGCTGTTGTCCTTGGGTCTAGCCAGTGACCTTGTTCCAGTTGCATGTGAATACAAGAAAATTTGCAAGGTTTTCTCCTGTGCTACTACTTAATAATAAGAGGTAATTATGAGAAGCATCTGGGAATTACCTAGTATTAAAAAAATAGATTAGAATGCATGATCAGAATCTTAATAAATTCAGTTCCTATCTATTTTTCTTTATATGCCTTGGAATATTAAGAATAAAATCAGTAAGTGAATGGGGAGATATTTTGTATTGGTTTTGCTGGTTGTGGGTTTTATTAACAGCACCCCTCTCTTTATTCTATATTGGTTTTATATAGGAAAGGGAAACTAAATTGAACAAATCAGATAGCAGGGATATCAAAATGACTAAACAGAAGAGGAGGCATATTTTTGCACCATAATTGGGAATGGAGAAAAAGGAATGTTAAACAGTAACAACTGAAGCACAAGATGTAACTTACAAGAATTGTTCTTTGGTTTTGAGTCCAAAGTGCGTTGCCAGGGTAAAAAGAAATCAGATATGAGTAAAATCAGAAGGAGATAGAAACACAAAATAAAGAGGTAAATGGATATGCTGGATGATATTTGAGGAGGTAGGAAAGGACAGATCTCAAACTATTAATAGTTGTAGAAAGGACATTAACTCAATTGTGGAGAAAAAGGAAGAAGAGGTTCAGCAGGTCACCTGGAAAGGATCCATAGGTCCATACTGAGCAGGGGAAACATTTTCTCAAAGGGCAGAGAATAATCACAATTTTTTCATCTATTGGAACAGTGAAAAGGTATTCTAACATTTTATAATGGGCTAATGAGCTGTCTTGCAAATGATTGATCAAGAGAAACAGAATCTGAGTATCTCTCCAGCAAAGTGGGAAGAAAGGTATTACGATAAAGTTTTTCCTCCAAGAAGGTGGTTGGGTACTGAACAGGCCAGGGAACAGACACAGCTCTGAGGCTGACAGAGCTCCAGGGGCCTGTGGACAACATTTTCAGGAATACACAGGTTGGGATTGCTGGGGTATCTGTGCAGGGCCAGCAGTTGGAATTTAATCATCCTTGTAGGTCCCTTCCCACTCAGGACATTCTATGTTTATGTGATTATATGAACATTTGTTCATCAAAAGGATTGCAAAGCCTTAGAACAGGCTGCTCAGGGAAGTGGAATCACCATTCCTGGAAGTGTTCAAAGGCTGTGTGGGTGTGGAACTTGCGGATATGGTTTGGTGGTGAAAACAGTGGTGCTGGTTTATTGGTTGGAGTCCATGATCTTAGAGGGGTTTCTTAATGTTAATGATCAAATGATTTGATGATTCTAACCATGAGCCATGTATTAAAATTGCAGGACTGGTGAGCTGGCTAGGCATTATTTCTTGGTATTACTCTTTTCTCGAAGAGAACACAGAAAAATCAATATAGTGAGGTGGAAGAGACAATGGTCATGCTTATTGCATTCTATTTTAATAAAGAAATAAAATTCATACCTATAATCAAACCTAAAATCCAGATTTTGTAAGAAGTAGAAATCAGAATATATGCTAATTTGCTTTTCACAGCCATTAAGTCTCTGAAACAGACAAAAAATTTCTTCATAAAAGTATAAATACAACAAATGCACTTCAAAAAGACAGCAATGTTTACCTTGTTTCCAACAAAGAAGGGGTTTTTCTCTTTAACTTTTTAAAAACAGGAAATTACTACAGGAAGATTTAGGAAGACAGTACTTTTTGTAGTTACAAGAAGACTTCATATCATAAGCTTAAAAATAGATTTGATTTCATATTGTGTACCAGAACAAACAAAAACTTTGCATAAAAAATTATTTATAAAATGTGTCCCAAGGTTGCTTGACATTCTCCCCCCATATTATTGTTTACGACTGAATAAGCAATAATGTAATTTAAAGAGTTCAAGGAAGGAAGAATCGGATAAGTAATGTAATTATGAAGGAAATATGTACTAGGCGGATTTCTGAGTTCTCCTTGAATTGCTTCACCACGATATTCAGGGTTGTCTTCCTCTATTTTGTACATGTCTTTGGTTCATATATACACAATATTGTTAACTCTTACACGTTTCAAATTCTGCTGCTTGATGACAGTGAGAAAACCTATTAACAGACATCTTGCCAACAGAAATGAGCTGTGTTCATAGGGATAATCAAGGAACATACTCCCTGTGAGAGAATCTTATAATTTACTTTCAAATAGGTGGCATGTAATTTGACAGGTTCATTTGGCGCAAATTTGGAAAGGATTTCTTATGTTGTCCAAGATTTATATGATGTTCCAAGAATATATTTTCAGAAAAGCCTTTTTTAATGCTGCATCTCCAAGCCTGTGTAAGATTTTGTTGAATTATTCCTTTATCATTAGGAGTAGATTGGAGATGTAAATTGCCTTCAATTTAAATACACTTTAAGACCCTGTTGGAGCCCTTAATGCACGACAGCTATTCTAACAATGCAATAGATCAATATAGCTGATGAGATAGATCACAGTAATGGAAAATCTGAACTGTAAAAATGTTGGGGGTTAGCCTTGTTTCTTTTTTCACCTATAGAATTTTTTCCCAAGAGTTGCAAGGTAATTGATGGCCGGGTACTTATGAGTGATCAGGTGAAGACAAAAGCATGGAAGGTAGCACTTAGCTACACCCTTGTCTCCGGGAGTTTTTCCCCGAGGGGGAGGGAGAGAAAGACGGGGGCTGGGGGGGGGGGGCAGCTTCACTTTTGGTGTGGTCTGTGTCGGGGGCGGACGCGGCTGCCGTGGCTGTGTGGGTTTCTCACTGGCACCGCCGGGATCTGATCCTGGAGAGAGAGCTGCCGTCGTCTCCTCGTGTGCCCAGATCCGGATTCCTCTTTTTGCTGCCCTGCTGGAGCTGCCTCGGCTGGGCATCCTGTCCCACTGCCTCGGCGTTGTTTTGGAGCTGCTGCACCGCGGGCCCGCGCTGGCCTTCTTGCCAGACGTCTCTGCCCTCCAGTGACCACCGACTGAGCTCCGAACTTCATCCGATCCACCAGCCCGGGATTCCCCACCGTTCCAGCTTGGTACTTTTCTTTGAAGTCCCCCAGAGACCAGACTGCCCCGGGTTTTGTGGGACCAAGCTCCGTCAAGGTCCCTGGTTCTGTTTTCGCTATTAATTGCTGTAGTTGTTGTTGTTTGCCCTGTTATACCTATTAGTAAAGAACTGTTATTCCTATTCCCATATCTCTGCCTGAGAGCCGTTTTTAATTTTCTAAATTATAATAATTTGAGGGAAGGGGATTTGAATTATCCATTCCAAGAGAGGCCCTGCCTCTCTGTAGCAGATACCTGTCTTCTTTCAAAACCGAGACAGATTTTGGTGCCCAGACGTGGGGCTTGAGGGCATTGAGAGAAAAAAGGGAATAACAGTTCTTAAGTGACCTAATTTCTTGTTCATTCTTGTTCACTGGATATAGAAACCTTGATAAGTAACGCCATGTGGTCTAACTTATCCTGGTTCGGGTGGCATGTGGTTGTGGCTTTATTTTGCCCATTTGCAGGCCTTTTCCTAAACATGGGCCCTATAACAAAAGCTACTGTGGCTGTTATTCAGTTTGTTTTATGGGCTGATAAGGTGAGGAATTCACTGATTTTTAACTTGCTCTGGACAGCAGGCACGTGGATACGTGGCTATCACATACTAAGTGGGTGTATTTGGGGTTACTTTAAGAATGGTACTTTCTGTGAGGAAATGACAGTGAGAGAAGTTTTCCAGACCTTTAGCCAGTTCCTTATGCCTACTCTACCAGCTTTTGAAGAGTTCAAATTCCCTCTAGAAACTAACCAAATGTTGCTGATGATCCTAGCTTATTTAGCTTTCAAAGATAAGGTGAGGTCAATTTGGAGCACGGCACAGACTAGAGATATTGCTGTGGGGCCTGACACTGCCCCAGAGGCTAGAGATACTGCTGTAGGGCCTGATACTGCCCCAGAGACTAGAGATACTGCTGTAGGGCCTGATACTGTCCCAGAGGCTGGGAATGCTGCCATAGAGCCTGATACTGCCCCAGAGACTGGGGATGCTGGCCCACTGCCTGACCCTGCCCCGCAGCCCACCCCAGAAATGAACCACCCCAGTTGGGTGGGGGTGCTAGTGAAAGAGATACGTGAGATGAGCCAAGTGCTGAAAGAATACACTTCCCCAGCTGGTGAGAAGCCCTCCCCTTGCCCTGAAAAGGGAGAATCCGATAGTGCAGCAGTGGAACCCACAGAGGTTACAACCGTCCAGGTTCCAGCTGAACCACAGGACCAGTCACAACCAGCTGCAGTTGCCCCTGTGGAAACAAAGAAGTATAAGATGAAATCAGAGCACCCAGGTAATAAGGATAAGAAAGGAGGGCCCTCACAGCCCACAGGGGAACCAGAGGTTGAGATTATCATCGAGTCCCTGACTTATGAAAGCCTACGTAATCTGCAAAAAGATATTGCACGACGGGGACGTGAGGCTTATACAACTTGGTTACTTCGGGTTTGGGACCTTATAGGCACAAGCGTGCAACTGGATGGTGGTGAGGCAAGGAATTTGGGACCCTTGACCCAGGACTCAGGGGTGAATCAAGTATTTGTAAGGGAGCAAGGGCCCCTTCCCCTCTGGGAGCGACTTCTAATGAGTATAAGGGAGAGGTTTGTCCACAGAGACAGAATGCAGGAGCACCATTATAGAAGTCAGTGGAAGACCCTTGAGGAAGGGATCCAACAGCTGAGGGAAGTGGCAATATTAGAGGTACTCTTTGGGAGGGGTGGACAGCATGACAATGACCCTGACAAGGTCAGGTGCACAGGGCAGATGTTGTGGAACCTGGCAAGTAAAGGGCCATCTCAATACACCACCTTCATTGCAATGATCAATCCTGATAGCAACCGAGAGACAGTAGGTTCTGTCGCCAACAGGCTCAGAAATTATGAGAGCATGATCAGTGGCCCAGTGCAGGCTCAGGTCTCTGCAGTAGTTAAGGAACTCAAAGAGGAGATAAGGGAGGTGAGGGAGGAGATGAGGAGGAACAGTTCCCATGCGGCACCGGTGCGAGTCACAGGCCCCAGAGCCAGAGCCCAACGCCCTCCAGCTAGAGAGAGAGGGTACACTCCAAGGGCTGACCTGTGGTTTTTCTTGCGTGACCATGGGGAAGACATGGGAAGGTGGGATGGAAAACCCACTTCTGCCCTGGCAGCACGGGTGCGTGAGCTCAAGGAGAGAAACACTAACCGAGGGGGTCCCACTAAAATGAAAGTAGCCTCAACCTCCCAGGACCGAGCCACCAGGTATTATAGAAGTGAAGATGATATGTCAGATCCCCTTGAAGGAGCCTCTACAATGTATGCCCAGGAAGGGAATAATAACCAGTGCTAGAGGGGCCCTGCCTCTAGCCAGGAAGAGGCACGGGAAAACCGAGTCTTTTGGACTGTGTGGATTCGATGGCCTGGCACATCAGAGCCACAGAAATATGAAGCTTTGGTAGATACTGGTGCGCAGTGTACCCTGATGCCATCGGGACATGTAGGGGCAGAACCCATTTCCATTGCTGGAGTGACAGGGGGATCACAGCAACTGACTCTGGTGGAAGCCGAGGTGAGCCTGACCAGGAAGGAGTGGCAGAAACATCTGATTGCAACCGGCCCAAAGGCCCCGTGTATCCTGGGCATTGACTTCCTCAGGAATGGGTATTACAAAGACCCTAAGGGACTCAGATGGGCTTTTGGAATAGCTGCTGTGGAGGCAGAGGGCATCAAGAAATTGAACACCTTGCCTGGACTGTCAGAGAACCCATCTGCAGTAGGACACCTGAAGGTAGAAGAACAACGAGTACCAGTTGCCACCTCGACGGTGCACCGCCGGCAGTATCGGACCAATCGAGATGCCGTGATCCCCATCCACAAGATGATCCGGGAGCTGGAGAGCCAAGGGGTGGTCAGCAAAACCCACTCACCCTTCAACAGCCCCATCTGGCCTGTGCGCAAGTCTGATGGAGAATGGAGACTGACTGTGGACTACCGTGCATTGAATGAAGTGACACCACCGCTGAGCGCTGCTGTGCCAGACATGCTGGAACTCCAGTACGAGCTGGAGTCCAAGGCAGCGAAGTGGTATGCCACTATTGACATTGCCAATGCATTTTTCTCCATTCCTCTGGCTGCAGAGTGCAGGCCTCAGTTTGCGTTCACATGGAGGGGCGTGCAGTACACCTGGAACCGACTGCCCCAGGGGTGGAAGCACAGTCCCACCATCTGCCATGGACTGATCCAGGCTGCACTGGAAAAGAGAGAGGCTCCAGAACATCTGCAGTATATTGATGACATCATTGTGTGGGGGAACACGGCAATGGAAGTGTTTGAGAAAGGGGAGAAGATCATCCAGATTCTCCTGGAAGCCGGCTTTGCCATCAAGAAGAGCAAGGTCAAGGGACCTGCCCGAGAGATCCAGTTCTTAGGGGTAAAGTGGCAAGATGGACGTCGCCAGATACCCACAGAGGTAATCAACAAGATCACCGCAATGTCTCCACCAACCAGCAAGAAGGAAACACAAGCTTTCCTAGGTGCCATAGGCTTTTGGAGAATGCACATTCCTGAGTACAGCCAGATTGTGAGCCCTCTCTACCTGGTTACCCGCAAGAAGAATGATTTCCACTGGGGCCCTGAACAGCAGCAAGCCTTTGCCCAGATCAAGCAGGAGATCGCTCATGCGGTAGCCCTTGGCCCAGTGAGGACGGGACCAGAGGTAAAGAATGTGCTCTACTCAGCAGCTGGGAACAATGGCCTGTCCTGGAGCCTATGGCAGAAGGTGCCGGGTGAGACTCGAGGCCGACCACTGGGATTCTGGAGCCGAAGCTACAGAGGGTCTGAAGCCAACTACACTCCCACAGAGAAGGAAATCTTGGCTGCCTATGAAGGAGTTCAAGCCGCCTCGGAGGTGATTGGTACAGAGGCGCAACTCCTCCTGGCACCCCGACTGCCTGTGCTGGGGTGGATGTTTAAAGGAAAGGTTCCCTCTACCCACCATGCCACCGACGCCACATGGAGCAAATGGATTGCCCTCATCACACAGCGCGCCCGTATTGGAAACCCAAACCGCCCTGGGATTTTGGAAGTTATTACCAACTGGCCGGAAGGTGAAAGCTTTGGTCTCATGGATGAAGAGGAGCAGGAACAAGTGACACGGGCTGAAGAAGCACCACCGTACAACCAACTGCCAGTGGAAGAGACACAGTACGCTCTTTTCACTGATGGTTCCTGTCGCATTGTAGGCATGAACCGGAAATGGAAGGCAGCTGTATGGAGCCCCACACGACAGGTTGCACAAGCCACTGAAGGAGAAGGTGGATCGAGTCAACTTGCTGAACTCAAAGCCATTCAGTTAGCCCTGGACATTGCTGAAAGAGAGAAGTGGCCAAAGCTCTACCTCTACACTGATTCGTGGATGGTGGCCAATGCTCTGTGGGGTTGGCTGGAAAGGTGGAAAAAGGCCAACTGGCAGCGTCGGGGAAAACCAATCTGGGCTGCTGATGAGTGGAAGGACATTGCCACTCGGGTAGAGAAGCTACCTGTGAAAGTCCGCCATGTAGATGCCCATGTCCCCAAGAGCAGAGCTAATGAGGAGCACCGAAACAACGAGCAAGTAGATCAGGCTGCCAAGATAGAAGTATCAAAGATAGACTTAGACTGGCAGCACAAGGGAGAGCTGTTCCTAGCTCAATGGGCCCATGATGCTTCAGGACATCAAGGCAGAGATGCCACCTATAAGTGGGCACGAGACCGAGGGGTGGATCTAACCATGGACAGTATCTCCCAGGTTATCCATGACTGTGAGACATGTGCTGCCATCAAACAGGCCAAGCGGGTGAAGCCCCTATGGTATGGGGGACGGTGGTCTAAATATGGGGAAGTAAGGTCTAAGTATGGGGAAGCCTGGCAGATTGACTACATCACCCTTCCCCAGACCCGCCAAGGCAAGCGCTACGTGCTGACCATGGTAGAAGCCACCACTGGATGGCTGGAGACCTACCCTGTGCCCCATGCGACTGCCCGGAATACCATCCTGGGCCTTGAAAAACAAGTTCTTTGGAGACATGGCACCCCTGAGAGAATTGAGTCGGACAATGGGACCCATTTCAAGAACAGCCTTGTAAACACCTGGGCTAGAGAACATGGCATTGAATGGATATATCACATCCCTTATCATGCACCAGCTGCCGGGAAAGTTGAACGATGCAATGGCCTGCTTAAAACCACCTTGAAGGCACTGGGTGGGGGGTCCTTCAAGAACTGGGAGATTAATTTAGCAAAGGCCACATGGTTAGTGAACACCAGAGGTTCCACCAACCGAGCAGGCCCTGCCCAGTCTGAGCCCCTGAGAACAATGGAGGGGGATAAGGTTCCAGTGGTACACATGAGAGGTATGCTGGGAAAAACTGTTTGGGTTAATTCTGCCTCCAGCAAAGACAATCCCATCCGTGGGGTTGTCTTCGCTCAGGGACCAGGTTGCACTTGGTGGGTAATGCAAAAAGATGGACAGACCCGATGCATACCTCAAGGAGACCTTGTTTTAGGGTGAACTACCCATGCCACTGTATTCGTACCCACATCTGCATGTATATATGTATATAATTGAGGTAGTGCATGTATGCATATAGTTTAGAAGTTTAAATTCAATGTAATATGTTGGTATGGGAAAAAATTCGGGGTGGATTAATGTTGGGGGTTAGCCTTGTTTCTTTTTTCACCTATAGAATTTTTTCCCAAGAGTTGCAAGGTAATTGATGGCCGGGTACTTATGAGTGATCAGGTGAAGACAAAAGCATGGAAGGTAGCACTTAGCTACACCCTTGTCTCCGGGAGTTTTTCCCCGAGGGGGAGGGAGAGAAAGACGGGGGCTGGGGGGGGGGCAGCTTCACTTTTGGTGTGGTCTGTGTCGGGGGCGGACGCGGCTGCCGTGGCTGTGTGGGTTTCTCACTGGCACCGCCGGGATCTGATCCTGGAGAGAGAGCTGCCGTCGTCTCCTCGTGTGCCCAGATCCGGATTCCTCTTTTTGCTGCCCTGCTGGAGCTGCCTCGGCTGGGCATCCTGTCCCACTGCCTCGGCGTTGTTTTGGAGCTGCTGCACCGCGGGCCCGCGCTGGCCTTCTTGCCAGACGTCTCTGCCCTCCAGTGACCACCGACTGAGCTCCGAACTTCATCCGATCCACCAGCCCGGGATTCCCCACCGTTCCAGCTTGGTACTTTTCTTTGAAGTCCCCCAGAGACCAGACTGCCCCGGGTTTTGTGGGACCAAGCTCCGTCAAGGTCCCTGGTTCTGTTTTCGCTATTAATTGCTGTAGTTGTTGTTGTTTGCCCTGTTATACCTATTAGTAAAGAACTGTTATTCCTATTCCCATATCTCTGCCTGAGAGCCGTTTTTAATTTTCTAAATTATAATAATTTGAGGGAAGGGGATTTGAATTATCCATTCCAAGAGAGGCCCTGCCTCTCTGTAGCAGATACCTGTCTTCTTTCAAAACCAAGACAAAAAAGACCTCACAAAGTCTTCCCTTTGTTGAGGCAGCTTCTAAGTGCTAAGGCCCAACCTACCAATTGAATTAATAGAAAATTGAATGGCCTCAAATTTCTACAGGAAATTTCCTGAATTAGTAAAGAGTGAATATACCCAAAACTTCTAAATGAGGTCCAGGCAAATTAACTTCATATAAGTAAAAATGTCTTCCTAAAATCATCTATGTGAAAGAGAAAAAAGATAAGATCATATGTTTCCCTCTTTGCTAATCTTGAAGTCTGCTTCCACATTAACAAAAATAGTGTAGAATCTCCTCCCTGAAGGAAGGTCATAACTTTTCCAGCTAATTATATTTAAACCCAGTATAAAGTAACTGACAGGTTAAGATCTCTGTTGCTGTGACAAAGTCAGCTGGATTACAGCAATTTATACCAAGGACTACACCAAGGATCAAGGATGCAAAGACTGAAAACAGCAATAGCTGCTTCAGTAATTCCATGATGGTGTTTTTCTGGATTCTGGCAACATTGAATACACAGAAACCCTTAATAAATCCCAAATGTATCTACAATTCTTTAGCTTTTGATTTTTCATAAACATTATTGACCATTGGATCAATCATAATTCAAGAGATTACTTGTATGTAACTTGTGAGATTACTTCCAGAAATTTTGCTCAGTTAAACATTTACTTAATTTCAGATACCAGACCTACAATTCTTCTATGAATTTGGATTATAGTCAGGATTTTGTCTTGCTGTTTCTGCTTTAGCAAAATTCTTCCCAGAGAATTTATAAAATATACATTCATAATAAAAGGTAATAATATTTTTGATATTGTTTTATTGGTGGTGTTGAGACTCATGTTTCTAATGCTGAAATGTCTAATTTTGGACTGCGTAAATTCTGCACTGTCAATGTGTACTACAGTTCTTGTAATTGTTCATGATTGCAGAAGAAGAGAGGATTTATTTCTGTATTCTCCACATAACAGATATTTTTTCTGTGATGGTATTCTTTCCAGTGATGCGAACATCTCAAAGGAAAGAAATAGTTTAAAACTCCCCCAGTGAGTTACAAAGAATGAAAATGTGAAACAGAGTCTTGCCTTTCAGTGAAACAGGCCTCATAACTTCAAAGGAAGGGTCCTGAACAAAGGGCCACTTGGGTTTTATTGAATAGTCTGGGGTTTTCCTGCTGAGTGTCAGCTCCTGCTGTGTCTCTTGTCACCTGACTGGCACTGACAGGTCCCCTGCACTGTGTGATGCAAGGGATCAGAGGCAATTCACAGCCTCTCGACTCTGAGTCTGCAGGTGGGAGATCAACACCTCTGACCCGAGAAATCCCTGACTCAAAAGAAGAGGAAGATAGAGCACACAGACTAATCAGCATGAAAACAGACAATCATTAGCCAATAGGTAGTAGAATATTAATTAATAAAAGAACTAGGTAACTTGTAGCCCGTAACTATGATTTCTTTGTTTGCTGAAATGCATATATAGTGTAAAGTTTTGACAATCAGTGTGCTTGATTTGTGAAAATCTCCACCTTGTTCATTGAGCAGAATAAACAATGTCTCTTTTCTATACTAGGCTCCGTGTCTGTGTTTAGACATTCCCTAAAGTGGCAACTCCTGAGGCAGATTAGGTAATTATAAATATCCACATCTCACTGAAGTGTGCTGCAAGAGTTAACTCAATGGGGTTATGATTTCAGATAGCAACATCCACTTTAATATTTAAGATGCTTAACAATTCTGACACGTGTGATCTCTTTTTTGGAGATCTCTACAATCTCCTTCAGAGACACTTCTACAACTGATCTTGCACATGAATCCAGCCCACAGGGCATAACACCTTAGACAGATCATCAGATTGTTGGTCTCCTTTTTTTATTGTTCTGGAAAGAATTAAAACTGTGTAATCAAGAATCTCCACAAGAGTTGAACCACAAGGCTTTCATAAATTTAGAAGTAATGCAGGTTGAAAGAAGAGTGTCACAGAGTGATATTTGGTCCTGGAGACAAGATACTCTCACTGCACACATTTTAGGGGATTTTTATTGTAGAATAAATGCTGTCCGATGTAAGGGCCTGGATGCCTATGTGCCACTAAAAAGAGCTAGGTCAATACATTTTTTTTTTTCACAGATTAAATTATTTCCCATCAAAACCCTAATTAATCTACAACCCCAGTGTTCCTTCCAAAAGTCTCCAAGCTCCAAACACTTCTTTCAAGTATTGACCAAAAAACAGGGACACTTTCTACCTTTTAACCAGTTCATTTTCCAGGCTCTTTCAGAATGAGCTTTAGCTTCTATTCCCACACATTTTATAAACCTCTATGCTCCATGTAATATGTGTGGATGAAGTCCTTTGGCATGGGAATTCTCTGGCTTTTTTTAATCCATGTGTTTTCTTAAGTGTACACAATACAAAAGGGATAAACCCTGGACATACCTTAGTTACATTTCAGAAAAAGATTATGAATGCATAGTTTTATTACCATGGGAAAAAACTGCATGTGCATGACCATGGCCTCTTTCCTGGAAAATCTGCATATAGCCTGAAGAATCTGTTCTCGTGTATCCATCTCACAAGTCTAGATACACTTAAGAGTAAAACCTCACTGTTATTAGAATTTTAACAACTTTAAAGTTGTCAAAATCCTAACTTTGAGGCAATAGAAATTCAGTATAGCATGGTGTAGCTTGAGACTGTGCTAGGTTTCAGTGCACATATCTCTGTTTCACAGTGCAATAAAGTAACTTGAAAATGAGTTTATTATATTACAGGAGGGAGCCATCTTTCCAGTGTTTCTACCTGCAATAGGAATAATGGGCAATTAATATTTTATAAAACCTTGTGGAGCATGTAAAGCAGCAATTACTGTATCTGTAATAACTGGTCTATGAATATGTATGATAGAATTTTCAACGCAGCTGTCTACATGAAAGACTTGATCAAGATATATTAGGAGTGGGATGGGATACAGGGCCTTTGAAAACTAAATTTCATTACATTTTCACAGGAAATATTCATTCAACTGTATATATAAGGTATGATAATGGAATTTTTGTATGGAAAAGAAAACACTTGAGAATTTCCTGTGAGATTCAACATTCAGTTAAGTTTTTTTAAGATGAAATGATCAGAATCTGTGGACATATATAAAAAACACTGACATGATCACTATATCCCTTTCTTTTTTTTTTCTTTTTTTTAACCATGTCCTGCTGACAGATAATAATTACTTCTGTCCAGCAATTCTTAGTTCCAGTGGTATTCACTAAAATTACAGCAGCATTAATGGGAAGAAATGTAATAAAACTCTTTTCTCAAGATCCACACGAGAAAGTAATGAAGTCCTGTTAGGTGGGAAACAGATGGCTGAAACTTCTATCCCCACATTATGGCTGAGCTCATGGGCAATTTTTATTTGGTGATGGAGGTTCCATTCCCCCCAAAACTTCATACATAAGTAAAATAATTGTGCTTTGGGTTAAGTACAAACAATGCATGCCCCAGCAAAAAAACAAACCATGAACAGCAAACCATGCTGGAGCTGCATCCTGTACCCACCTGTGTGATCCCCACAAGCTAGAAACTAGCAGTACTGCCAACAGGCATTCTTACACTGAATTGCTTTGACTATCTCTTAAAAAACTGAAAAAGTTCACTTCTTCTGCTTTTTAGCTGACATTTATGACATTCACATATATGACAGATTTCCCCAAGTTTGAATACAAGCCTTTATTTCTCTGTCTGCAGTATTGTGTGGGATCCTATCAACTGATCTCTGTGTTGAAATAGAGAAGGAAAAGGGAATCATGGAAGCACTGGCCACCAGGATCAAAGGATGCTGACTGAAGTGGTGTCACGGTGTAAGCTCAGCTGGCAACTCACTTAGCCCCTCTTTCCCCTATACCCCAGTGAATGGGGAAGAGAATCAAAAATAAGAGTTATAAGCTAAGAACAGTTAAACAATTGAAAACAAATCAAAATATAATAATAATAATAATAATAATAAATAATAAGAATGACAATGAAAAGGGAAAAAACAAATAAGTGATGTCCAGTACAATTGCTCACCACCTGCTGAATGATGCCAGATGCCATCCCAAGCCCAAACTAAGGATAGCATTTATTCCTTTGTGTCTTTATGCATAGAGGACTCATCAGCTCTTTTAGAGTGTTTGGAAGATGGTCTGAATAGTGTTCCTAGCAGAATTAACCTAGTGTAAAAGTAGTTTAGGACCCCACAACATTTAACCCACTATGCTGTGATATTATGTGAGGGTGATGAGGCACCAGCACAGATTGCCCAGAGCAGCTGTGTCTGCCTCATCCCTGGAGCGTCCACGGCCAAGTTGGATGGGATTTGGAGTGATCTTGGGTAGTGGAAGGTGTCCTTGCCCATGGCAGAGATTTGGAACAGGATGACCTTCCAGATCCCTTCAAGCCTAAACCATTCTGTGATTCTGTGATTCTGTGACCCTGTGATCTGTGATCCTGTGATCCTGTGATCCTGTGATCCTGTGATTCTGTATTTGAACGCCACAGCATGACTGAATACAAGAAGTTGCGGGATCGTCTTGGCCAGCAAAGCCCTCAAGTAACAAACAATACTTCATTTAATTTACCATATCAAGGCAAAATATGATTTCATTTTAAGACAAGATTTTCTGAGGCTTTATCTGAAACCACCAAATAAAAGAAAACATTGGGATTGGGCTAAGGATTAGAATCATGATTGCTAATGAAAAATACATAGTGAGCTATCAAGCTTGCGCAAATTAAAGTTTTTTTCTCTCTTTCTTAACACAGGATATAATATTCTATTTCATTATGTGATTCTATCAGAATATTAAATTTTTCCATTAACAAGATTAGATTAGGTCTTAATATTAAACTATGTACATCAGTCCAATCAAATAAGATAGGTCCCCTCGCCCTATTACCTGGCTGGTAAAAACCTTTTATCCTAACCCTGTTACCAACTAAAAACCTTTTTCTTACATAACAACAGGGATTTGAGCAGGACACAGCTCTGAATATTAGGAGCTGTCCTGAGTAACTGTTGGTAATGAAGAGCAACAATTAAGAGGTAAATCACTACCATCAAATAGCCTTAAACATTTTTTTTAATGATGAAAATTACATGAAATGCCAAGCATGCTAATTTAATGAATATGACTTTATAAAACCATAGACAAGATTAGTTTATATTTCTTTTTCCTTTTTTTTTTACAGCAGAAACAAATTAAATTTGCTTTGAGATGCATTACTCATAATTATCATCTGTGTTGTAAACACCTTATCCGAAATCAGAAATTCAGTATTACAGGCCACAAAGCCCACTGAGGTGTTAAGCTGAAAGGCAGGAGGATGAGCTTTTTCTGGGGAAAACATGCAGGTTTTTTTCTCAATTGAAAAGCCTTAAGTGAGTTTCAGTTAGTGGATGACTGCAAAATGATGCTTAATGTCCAATTAGAAAATTGTCTTATTAGAGTCATGATACCTCTGCAGCCCAGGGGTGGATTCTCTATTTTGCAGGTAGTTCAGACATCATATTTTTATTCTTTATATTACTTTATATTATTTAGGCATACATTAACATGAATGGCTGTCTCGGTTTTGAAAGACAGATGTCTTCCAGGGAAAGCTAGAGCTTCTCTTGGAGTTGAAAATGTAAATCCCCTCCCCTCCAAATTGTTATAATTTTGCAATTAGGGGCTTTCAGGCAAAGATATGGGAATAGGAGTAACAGTTCTTTACTAGGAATATTAAGGAAAAAAATTACAAATGTAGAAGTACAAAAAAACAAGCAAGCAAGCAAACAAAAGTCCTGGAAGAAACCGTGACAGGGTCAGGGATATGACTTGACACCCTGTTGGTCAGGGTATTAGAAGCAGTCCAATTAAATCCTCCTGGAGTAGCAGATGTGGTTCTGTGGAGTAGAGATGATCCAGTAGAAGATGATCCTGTAGAAAGTCCAGTGGTGGCGAGAGGGGCCCAGTATTCCTCCTGGAGTCCAGTGGAAAACCCCCCTCTCTGCTGTTGCTGAGTCTAAGTTTTTTATCTAGGTAGGAAAGGTTGGGTCCCCCTGCAGTGGGTGGAGCATTTCACAGTGGAATGATGCAATGTGTCATGTCATTGGTGAGACTTAATGGCCCATTATCAAAAGATATCTCCCTGGAGGATGGATGAGTGGTGAAAGAGATCAGAAACACTGCCCCACCTGGTTTTAATGGCAGGGCCACTATCAGAAGGCATCCCTGGACTTAAAAGAGGTAAAGGAAAACATCTCCTCAGGGGCTTTCAACAGATGAAATAGAATAATCATTTTTTTGGTTACATAACCGAAGACAATGGCCAAGCAAAAATCATGTGCTCAGTAAAACACGTCTTGAAATATTAGAATCATACTGGAGCCATTCACTGAAACCTTTGAAGGGAGGTTTTAGAAATGGGAGAGTGACAAAGCATATTAATGCTAGAAGCTGCTAACTTAAAAAAACAAATGCAAGCCCCTGTCTATTATCCATAAATATGGTATATGGATAAAAGTAATGGAGTGGGATTATCATAATATTCTCCAAGCCAAAGGGCTTGTTTTGTCTAAGTCAAGTTTCATGTACAGTGTTGCCTTGTAATTTACATTTCTGAGGGAATTCTGGCCATGAAAATTGGAAAAAAAATGACTGGAGTTGTGGTACAGGGCTGTGAATGGGTTAGAACTTGATTTAACACAGGTTAAAGCATGAAATATGAACAGAAGCAAAATATTATTTTTTGCTTGTAAGTACCATGAGACAACTTAGAAGGAGAAAACTCATGGCTAGAGCGTCAGCTAACAAGGAAAGTAACAATAACATGTTTGTTCTCCAGGCGTAATTCTGGTGTGTCTTGGTCATGAAAGATAGTTGTCTGCCAGGGAAGGGTAGATTTTCCCTTGGAATGGAGAATGTAAAACCCTTCCCCTCCTAATTATTATAATTTTGCAATTAGGGGCTTTCAGGCAAAGATATGGGAATAGGAGGAACAGTTCTTTACTAGGAACATTAAGAAAAAAAAAAAGAAAATACAAATATAGTAGTACAAAGAAAAGCAAGCAAGCAAACAAAAGTCCTGAAAAACCCTGACAGGGTCAGAGATATGACTTGACACCCTATTGATAAGGGTGTTGGAAGCAGTCCAAATAAATCCTCCTGGAGTAACAGATGAGGTTCTGTGGAGCACAGATGATGGAGTAGGAAAAGTCCAGTGGTGGCAAGATGAGTCTGGTCTTCCTCCTGGAGCCCAATGGAAAGGCCAGATTCCCAGAAATTCCCAGAAAAATTGCCAGCTGTTACTAAGTCTCATCTTTTATCCAGGTAGAATGGGTGGAGTGACTCACAATGGGATGATGCAATGTGTCATGTCATTGGTGAGCCTTAAAGGCCCATTACCAGAAGATACCTCCCTGGAGGATGGATGGGTGGTGAAAGAGATAAGAAACACTGCCACACCTGGCTTTAACGACTGGCCCATTATCAGAAGGCATCCGCCCCCTCTCCGCTGGAGTTACAAGAGATAAAGAAAAAGCTACTTTCAACAGATGAAATAGAATACATATTTTTTGGTTACCTAACCCAAGACATGGTGTCAACAAGTAACTGCACATTCCTATCCAGAAAAAACCTCATGGAATGATAACAAAAGGAAAAGGTGTTTTGTTTGTGAGTAAAATAGACTTTTTGTGTGCACAAATATTATGTATACTGTCATTTAGCTATCAGTAAAGACCTAGGGATCTTTGTGCAGGAAGAAAACATTCTGAGGCACCCACAGGATAATTATCACCTCCCTTCTCCCTCTTAGCAAAGGCCAGATATTTTATTGTAACTGGTATGGCCAAGGGACTGTGCTGGGGCTGTGGCATGCACCAGTTTGGTCTGTCAGAAGGCTGGAGGAATACACTGATTCAGGGTGATCTGACAAGGAACATGAATCTATTCTGTCTGGCACTTGTAAAATCACGTTAATGTAATTACTGGAGGTTTAGAGCGGTACAGGGTGATGAAACCAGGCCCAGAGTGTTTGTAGAGCTCACTCTGCTCTAAGCAGTTTTATATAAAACTCTAGGCTGCAATGTGTTACCAGAAAGATGTGGTTAATTTACAGGCAGAAGAGAACTCACATGCTAAAATTTGATTATGATTTTTTAATTGAAATCTGCTTGAAATCAAGAGTATGTTTTCTCTTTACCTCAGTAAAGGCAGTATTTCACCCCGGCACCATTTTTGAAGTCTGATCTTTTGAGCCTTTGAGGAAACCTGCATTTGAAAATAATGATAACTATAATTATTACAGTTATCTCATTGCAGTGAAGATTTTGTATATCTCTACAGCTTAAATATGAAAAAAATCTTGTACATATTTTTTAATCTCATAATTTAAAAACTTTATAGCCAAGACTCATAGTTTTTCAATGTTTTGACTTCCAATATTAAATAATGTAACAGCAAAGTACTGAATAGATCAGCTTCCTAAAACATATTAATGTAATAAGCAATCAGCTTAAAATTGTTTGAAATAAACATGTCTGCTTAAATAAAGTCAGTTCATTTTCCTTCCCTTTGGTATGACATACACCCTTTCCTGAGCACTTTCATCTTTTAGCGTAATTAAAACCCACTAAACACTACTTCAGTTCATCATCCCCAACATCACTAATGGATCCTTCCTGCTCTCAGTGATCTGATGATTACGGATAATATTTCTCTACAGAAAAGTCATTCGTATCAGAAGCACATCCCAGAGTAAATTTAATTTGTAACTTATGTGCTGTAAATATAAACATAGTGGTGAAAAGGTTTGTCTTGTTTATGCTTTTCTGTAGACATATTCATTAAACCTGTATTTTCTATGGTTTATGATATTCATTCAAAACTGAAATGTCACACAGTCAGTTTGGTCTATAGGACTACAGAGACTTGCTTGCTGATTTTGCTTTTCATTATTACGCATTACCTTGATGTCTCTACTCCATCATGCTTGCATAAAGTATATAGCACTTACTACTTTCAACTTCTTGTGTTCTATGCCTTTTATGGAAGAGGATATTTGGATCCTACAGGAAAGAAATTTTATGATGCTTCTGGGAGGCAGCCAGGAAAACTGGGATACATGAAGTAGGCTATCAAATAAAATGCATCTTCTTTTTTTTGTTGTTCAGCTGCTGTTAAAGGTGTGTCTGGCTAGAAAGAGACACTTCTTTTGGTTACAGGAAAAAGTACAGATTGATTTGGGAATGTGGCTCTGTATAAGCTGAGTATTGCCTTTGAACTGTAGTCCAGCAGTGACATGTGATGACGAACAATTCTCTGCCTGGAGAAACCAGGGGGATTCATACAGCACCAGAGAGCTTGCAGAGCCAAGGGTTTTGCCATGCCCTCCATGACAGGGACAACTAAGCAGCTCCATGGCCTCTGTTTTTTTGGAACTGAGCTGAGAGGTTCACATCAATCCCCTTAGGAAATCTTAAATTAGTCAGAAAGCTGTTATTATGCTTTCTTTTTACAGAATTGCTTCAAGAAAGAATTAATATTTTCATGCACTGGCCTTCTGCTTACAACACTGCACTGAGAATGTTTTGTTTTCACCCAGATATACCGATTTCAAAAACAGTCAAGACCTGCTCATGGGTTAACATCTATAACTCGATGCCTTGAGGAAGGATCCAGAAAGAAATCAAGAAAGAGGAAAGAGCAAGAATGAAATCAAATAAATAAGCACCTGCCTGAGATGCAGGAATCTAATATTCAGTGAAGAGACATGAATAGGACAAAACAGAGCCTGGGATACAAAGCTGGGGAGGTCTTGTCCAAACAGCAGTGAGCAGCCATAGAAAATCAATTTTCTGCTTTGACTTTCAAGAATCAGTACTAGTACTTCTACTACTTTTATATTATTATTATTATTATTATTATTATTATTATTATTATTATTATTATTATTACTATTATTGTTATTAGGTATTTGTAGTTGATTCTTAGAAATTCAACATAATAGTGTTGAATGAATGCCTTCACACCTCCTAATGTATGTATAGCTCAATGGATGTGATAACTGGTAATAGCTGGGTTTGTTTCTTCCAGTAAAACTTCAGATTTTTGTTTTTATCTACTCACTGTTTTAGCAGCCTTGTTTCACTTTAATGTGATTTTGCAAAATTTGCAGTGTCTATGAAGTTTTCTATCTGATTTTCATTTATAGAGGTTTAATGCCAAGCCTTTGTTCTCAGCATTTTTAATAGTGCTCAGTAATTAAGAAGAGAAATAAAAGTGTAAATCAGAAGCAGCTATCAGCAGTGTTAATCATATACATCCTGATTCCTTACTGCAGGAGACATGCTACTATTGATGTTAACAAATGTGAAGGGCAAGAATAAGGATGGGATGGCTGGATTCAAGGCATGACTGACAGCATCTCCTACAGAAATTAAGAAGGTCCTAAAATAGCTCATGGTTATTTAAGTCACCCTGGGCTGTGTGTCTCATACAGTATCTAAGAAGTGATTCAGGCATCACATCTTGTAAAACATTTGCCTATTTTTAAATTCAAATTCTACATTTATTATTTATAGCTTAATGCTTGAATTCCTATTCAGACAGAAGTACTGTTTATACATTCTGGAGGAGATAGGAGTCCTGCTGAAGTTCATGGAAAATCTCCCATGGATGTTGATAGGAAGCAAGGTTTCACCTTTCATATGAAGGCAAGATTTAACAAGCAATTGTTTTCATGTATCTTATAAAAATAAGTAATCATATAACATATGCATAGGGTTTGCTAATATCTCCAGAGATACTTAGTGGGCTTTTGCTGTTAAAATTGATATATTGTGGCTTTGATTTAGATTTTTGTGTTACACTTAACTCCTGTGTGATATGAAATTTGTTCTATTTAATCAGAGAACAATGGTTGTACAAAAATTAAGTAAAACCAAGTTAGAAATACTTTCCTTTATTACGTATTCCTAAAAGTCTGAGCAAAATGCTGAGCTTTAGAAAAGTAGCCAAGACAAGTTTAAATTGCATTAGAAAGAGATAAAGGGGTTTTTTGTTTTGGTTTTTGTTTGTTTGTTTGTTTGTTTACATGCAATGAACCAGTTTTGAGCACTTTGATACAAGAAATACATTGATAAACTGCAGTGAGTCTGGAAAGGACCAACAAAATATTTGGATCCAGAGTATTTTCCCTGTGAAAATTTGAGGGAACTGACCATAAGTAGAAGTGTCTTAGAGGGAACCTGACAACATCCTTTCCATACCTGCAATGAGTTTCTGAGTAGGTGGAGAGTGTTTAATGAGGCTGGTGGCAGGAGAAGAAAAAAAAGATTGTTGTAAATTAGAATGAGGATGGCTGCAATTTGACATAAAGAAATATTTCTCAAGGCAAGACTGCTCAGGTGTTAGAACAGGTTACGTAAGAAAGCAGTGAAATTTTCCACCCAGAAAGACACTGAACTGGTGAAAGCTGACAGGAAGGTTGTCTGAATTCAGGGCAATCCTGCCTCAAGCAGATGGCTGGAATAGAAACCTGCTAAGGTTCAAACATAAATAATTCTATTATATTAGCCTGAAAAAAATGGAATGCTAGAAACAGAAAGAAATGTTCTACTTTTGTTTGTGATTCGTTCTCAAAATTTGAAGTGATATTTCATTTCTAGCATCTCTGATTGGTGAGGAAAGGGGGAAAAGGAGATGATTTAAATTTATTCTAGGATGTATCACCTAGATCCCTATCCCTAGTTATCATCCACTGATGATGACTTGTTATAATGAAACCCTGGAAAGCTGCCATATTATACAGCCACAATTTTGTCAAGATTCTAAAATCCAATCTCAAATATGAATGAAGATTACAAACTTCCTGGCTTTTGATCATGAAACTTAAATTTTCTCTGACAACTGCTATTTTTAATTAAAAGTTAAGTGAGTATGATGGAGAATTTGTTAAGGAATTGTTATATGCATTATTCTGCATCTCCCTGGTTCCTCTTATTTCATACAGGACAGATTCTTTTTATTCTCTGAAATGTCACAGTTATTGGAAAAACAAGTTCAAAAAAGTTACAAATATCCCATATAAATCAAATAATTTGTGCTTCATAATGATTTCCTCTTGCGGTGTCCATTATCATTAAATTGAGAGAGAATTGGGATTTTTCAGAAGAACAGATTGATGAGAGATCTTCAGGGAGACATTAGAGCCCCTTCTGGTACCTAAAAGGACTCCAAGAAAGCTAGAGAGGGACTTTGGGAACTGGCCTGGAGTGACAGGAAGAGAGGGAATGGCTTCCCACTGCCAGAGGGCAGAGTTAGATAGGATATTGGGAAAGAATTCTTGGCTATGAGGGTGGTGAGGTGCCAGCACAGGCTGCCCAGGGCAGCTGTGGCTACCCCATCCCTGGAAGTGTACATGGCCAGGTTGGATGGGGCTTGGGGTAACCTGGGATAGTGGAAGGTGTCCTGCCTGTGGGAGGGAGTCAGAACTTGATGATTTCTAAGGTCCCTCCAAACCAAAACTTTGTTATGATTCAAAGGTTCTTTGATTCATGACTTTTTCCACCAGCTCTAGAAGAAATACTGTGACTTCAATACTAAGTATTGATCAGTTTGGGTATTCTCACGAAGTTAATAAAGTCAGAACTTTGTTATGCTATCAAGTGCATCTGTTACTCAGTAAAAAGCTGAATTTTCTTGCTTCTCCATTCTCTTTCCATCTACAGCAGCTAATAAAAACAGGAAAGAAAAAAAAGTTGATTAAATTCAGATGAAGTGTGTCAAACATTGTCAAGATTTCAATGGTTACTTTAATCAGAAGTAAAACCCATATTGATTAAGACGCATAGCAATTAAAAGTCTTTTAAAAAAGTTTTGATAAGGAAAATTGTACTGCATTTCTAAACCTTCATCAATTTGTCAAGTACAAAATGTCAAAACTGAAGAATATACCTAATTGACATTAGCACTAGCTTAGTGTAGAACACCAGAGAAAATAAGCAGAAGTTCAACTACCACTTCCTCTTCTTCCTTTGATGTTTTGATAGATGCATAAAGCAGCTCTAGGTAAGGCCACTTATAACACCCCCTGTCAGGGAATTTTGAATTTCATTGTATAGAATAACAGTAATTGAGACACAGGATTCTTGCCAATTTATTTCTTTTTGGCAGTAATGAGGATGTCTATCTGCTTTCCAGCACTTTGCAACTCATCATGACTTGCTATGTCTTTTTTATTATTAGCACCCAGTTAGCGGGCAAGAAAACTGAAGTACACCAGGGTGACATGACTTGTCCAAGGTCTCTTACATCATTGACCATGTAAAGACTCTAGAGCTGCTAAGTCCTAGCTCTAGTCTATTTGCAAGGCTGCTGCTAATGTTATTTAACGTTATTTTGTCCAATGCAGGTATCACCCTATTTTTCCATGACTTTTCTTTACTGTCAAAATATTTGCATTCAAATAATGTCCCTTAAAAGCAGGTATATCACCTTCACTGACAGCTAGGTAACAGTAAACTGAATTAATTAAAAAAAATTCTAGTCCTTGGTGAAGTTGATTATTGGTGTGTTACAAAAGTAATCAAAGCAATATTTTGAATCAACATGCCATTCCATAAGGATCATAGTTAGTGTTTATTTTTTAGAGGGAAGACAAAGAGTGTATGTGTGGATGTTCTTAAAATAGTGAATTTTAGAAGGAAAGCTCTAGATGAAGACAATATAAACAACAGAAGAAAATTAATAACCAGTAACTCAGCTGTATCAATTCCTTGAAATTTCCTGGTGTATTTTATGTTCCTCATATACCATCAGTCTCGTGAGTTGTTTTGACTTCTGTAGATTAGGTCGTTTGGACTGTAATCCTAGAAATAGAAAACAAAGTGTTCCCACTGGAACTTGAGGTTGGTTTTGTTACTGCAAGATAAAGAAAGAAATCTACTTCCATCAAGCAATAATACAGGTTTACAGAAATTCAACCAGTTATAGGTAGGTAATAGAGTGGAATGCAGCATCCAACTTAGACTTACCAGAAGTGGCTCTTGTTCTAGGTATGTGTTAGTTACTGAGCTAACTTACACCATCAGTTTGCTGCTCCAAGGAGCTCCAGAAACCCATTTAACAGCTTCTTTCTTTACCTTCCTCTTTGCCTCTGGAAATATCTCCCACTTTTCCCCCAGTGAAGGGTTACTTGAGCAGAAATTAGTGTGCTTTTTGAGAGTTTCAGTCCCCCACATTCACTTGTAAAATGTTTGTTGAGTTGCATATTCAATATCTGCCTTCTTTTCACAGTTCCTGCAGGTTTGTCAGCTAATGTCCTGTGATCATTTTAAAAGTCATCTAGTCTAAAACATCATTTTACTTAGGTGCTTTGTTAAATATTATTAGTCAGTGTTTGGTTGTGTCCACACTGGGTATGTTGCACATACCTGTGGTGCAGCCCAGGGAAGGAAGGATGGAAGAAATTTAGTGGGGTCAATCTCCTTCTCTGGAGATTAGGTGATAAATGTCCTTACTTTTGAACTTTGATCATAGAATCATAACATCATTAAGGCTGTAAAAAAATCTCTAAGATGGTTGAGTCCAACCATCTGAGCAGTGCCAAATCCCACCACTAAAACACATCCTTAAGTGCAACAGCTACATGTCTTTTAAATCTCTCTAGGGATGATGACTCTGCAGCTTCCATGGGAAACCTGTTCCACGGGTGTGACAGACCTGGCCTTTTTTTCCCCTCTAATACCAATTCTAAACCTCCTCTGTGCAACTTGAGATGACTGCCAGCCTGCGTGTGGAGCATAGTGAAATTCCCTGAGGATTTACATTTACTAGCTTTTCACTGGTGTTGTAAACAGTGTATAGCTATTATCTGCCTGCAGTAGACACAGAAAGAGGGATAGGCAAGAAAGTGAATATAAGAGATGGGGAAATAAAATCAAACAGAAGCAAATGGCTACTAAATTTTAAAGTTCATTTCAGCATTAACTGAACTCCAGGAGGAAAAGCAAAAGTATTCAGCAAACTCAGGCAGAAAAGTAGAAGAAATGTTGAGTCAGATTGATGATACCTCAGGAACTGTATTTCAAAGGGATTTAGATGGTTATACCCTACATTACACTGAAAGTGTGATAACCATGCAAGTAAATGTTAATTTCCATGGAAATTACAACAATAAAGCACTTTGAGGTACTATCTTTCATGCAGCAAAGGTCCCAGGGTACTTTACTATTCAAAACAATTTAAAACAGCGACAGACAACGTTTTCTGTATTTGATTTAAAATCCGCAATGAAAAACAGCTTTTGCATTTCTAAAAATGATAAACATTCTGTATTCAGAGACAAAATTTTTTATACTGCCTCTGAATCCTGCAGTCATCTGAACTCTGTACTTTTTATCTTCCTCTCTGCTTGCTGGTGCTGCTGGATGGACCTTCCCTCTGTTAGTGAACATCAACCCTCCCTAAGGCAACAGCTTTACAGCTCAGAAAAATTACAAAATGGTACTTAAAGTTCACTCTTCCTTTGGGTCTTGATCTGTTGGTGGAGAAGCAAATGTCTTCTAAAACTACACTTTAACTGCAAACAGCCCAGGATACTGCCTTGGGGATATCAGTTCTCATTCTGCAACACTCCAGAACTTAGGTCTGAGGAATAATCCTTACTTGCTCATTTTTGATTGCATCATTCTCACATTAAGCACCTCTACTGTTTAAAGGTCTGTATTGGAATAATTTTTCATAAGCTTGGCCTCAGTAGACCCAGGCTGTAGCAAATGTATTTTAATTTCTCATCCACTTAGAAAACTTAACTTCTTTTCTGCCTTCTTTTTGGGGACATTCACACTGGCTTTTTTCCTTCATGTTGAAATTTTCATGATTCCACATAGGTGAATTTGAAGAGCTGAGGAACATCTAGATGCTCTCTTGCTTACTTTTCTTTATTACATTGATGTCACGTTTCATTAGCTGAAGATCTTGTCTAAAACCTTTTGTACACTAACTTTTTTCTTTATGTAAATCCTCCCTAAATGCTCTGGAATTAATTCTTATTCTTAAGTTTTATTCAAATTTAAGATAGAAAAAAATAGATAGGCTGAGGAATGTTCTCAAAACAGCTTACTTGACATTAGTTGTCATTTATTTGCATATCAGTATTGGAAGGGCTTCACCTATTTTCTAGCTATTTTTCTGAAGGAATCATTTGCCATGCCAAGGCATTCATTGTGTCTGAAAATTAACTGGAATTTGAGAATTTTAATACAGATTACATGACTAGTTCTTGCAAAGTTTGTACTAATAAGAAAGATTTTTTTTTTTTCTGTAGATAAGTTGAACTAACATGGTTCAATTGCTGGCACAAGGACTGGGTGTGACCCATGAGTCCTTTTCATTTGAGTATCTATCACATCCTATTGTTCCTTGACAAAAAAGTCTTTTGTGGAACATCCTGAGTGTGATCCCACAACATGAAGAGGATAAACAAAGGATGAGACAAACAGCATGGATTTCAGAAAGGCAGGTCTTACCTGACCAGCCTGGACTCTGATGAACAGGTGACCTGCCTGGTGGATGAGCGACAGACTGGATGTGTCTGTCTGGACACCAGCAAAGCCTTTGACACCGTCTCCCACGATATCTCCTGGAAAAGCTGCAGCCCTGGGCCTGGACAGGTTCCGTCCTCTCTGGGTTAAGAACTGGCTGATGGCCCCGCCCAGAGATGGGCTACATCCAGCTGGGAAACAGTCATTGTGGCATCCCCAGGGATCAGTGATGGGTCCAGCCCTGTTTAAACTCTTTATTGGTGATCTGGATGAGGGGATCGAGTGTACCCAGAGTAAATTCATGGAGAAAACCAAGCTGGGTGGGAGTATGGATCTGCTGGAGGGCAGGAAGGCTCTGCAAGGGGATCTGGATAGGCTGGCCATGGGCTGAGGCCAGTGGTGTGAGAGGCACCAAGGAGAAGTGCCAGCTCCTGCCCTTGGGTCACCCAATCCCTGCAGTTCCAGGCTGAGGCAGAGGGGCTGGAAAGGCCCCTTGGGGAAGGACCCTGGGGGTGCTGGTGCCAGGGGCTGGACAGGAGCCCAGGGATGCCCAGGTGGGCAAGAGGCTGATGGCCCCTGGGCTGTCCCAGCCATGGTGTGACACAGCCTCAGGGCAGGGCCTGTCCCCTGGGCTGCCACTGCTGAGGCACCTCCAGTGCTGGGGACAGCTCTGGGCCCCTCAGGACAAGAGAGACCCTGAGGGGCTGGAGCGTGTCCAGGGAAGGGAACAGAGCTGGGGAAGGGGCTGGAGCCCCAGGAACGGCTGAGGGAGCTGGGAAAGGGGCTCAGGCTGGAGAAAAGGAGGCTCGGGGGGGATCTTCTGGCTCTGCACAACTCCCTGACAGGAGGGGACAGGCGGGGGGGTTGGGCTCTGCTCCCAGGGAATAGGGACAGGAGGAGAGGGAACAGCCTGAAGCTGTGCCAGGAGAGGTTCTGGCTGAACATCACAAAAATATTTCTTCTCTGAAGCTGTTGCCAGTTATTGGAAGGGGCTGTCCAAGGGGGTGGTGGAATCACTATCCCTGGATGTACTCAACAAATCATTGGACGTGGCATTCAGTGCTCATGTCTGCTGGTGATCAATTAAAGGCTGAATTCGATGATCTTAGAGGTCTTTTCTAACTTAAATAATTCAGTGATTCCCACACCTTCACCAGTGCTTTCCATCAGCTAACTGGAACTGCCAGCCTTGTTCTCAGACCTTGGGGTGCCATAAGGAACCTAAAGCAGGGATTTGTTCACTGTATTAACTTAAACTCCCTCACACTTGCAGGTGGGTACTTATTGGGAACTTCCACCCGAAAATCTTAATTTTGTTTGAAAGAGAGAGGGTAAGGAGTTACTTTTAACAGAATTGAAATTTCTACAAAATCTGTATTTTTTTCCCTAAATGAATGTAATTTTTTGTTGAAATGGTCTTATTTACAATAATGAGAATAAAGTAAATAGCATCTCAATTTAGTTCAAACTGTGAAAATGTGGGTTGTGCAATTTTTTTTCTTTTTTTTTTTTGGCCATTTAAGAAATTTGCTTCCTTTGACCCCAGGTGATGGTTCTAGTCCCCATGACGCAGGTTGTTTTCCTCTCACTTGTGCCAGTGCCATCTGGATTTGTTGCTAAAGAAATTTTTTCACTAATTACATCCTGGGCTGCCACAGTATCATCTGCAAGACCCATTTCCACTTTTTAGCCTTTGAGAGGTACAGGAGCAGATGGTGAGAGCTTAGAGAAAGAACAAGAAATGGCCTTACTGATTTTGGCCAAAGATCCATATATTCATATAATTGCAGAATCATTAAGGCTGGAAAAGTCCTGTAACATCATGGAGTCCAACCATTAACCTATCACTGCCAAATTCACTATTAAACCATGACCATAAGCACCACGTCTACCCCTTTTTGAACGTTTTGAGGGACGTTGATTCCATCACTGCCCCAGGCAACATCTTCCAATTCTTGACAGCCCTTTCCAGTGAAGAAATATTCTCTGTACACTAAATATAAACCTCCCCTGGCACAACTTGAGACCACATCCTCTTGTGCTGTTAAGCTTCCACCTCTGCTTCTGGATGAGGTCAAAAGCAATGTATGAGGGGAAAATCATGTCCAGTAAAAATTTAAAGTGACAATTTTGCTGAATATTTTTCCATGTGTCACTTGGGAGCTTTCCAGAGATGTTAATAGTGTTTTAGGTGGTGTTAGCAGCCTTCATGGACTGTCTTTTCTATCCTGCCTTGAACCAAAGCAGACTCAAGCACCTGGAGCACCTCTCAGGACTGTTCAACACACCTCAGTATGAATTGTTTGAATAACCAAATCCTTTTTTTCATCTCGGATTGCCTGCATATGAAATTCATCTGATGCTTTTGGTGATTTAACTTGAAAAGCAATCCAAAGTGAATTTTATTGTCCCTTCCACAGGCTATTCCTTTTTTTCCTTCTTGCATGTCTTATTCCTCACTAATTTGTGACCTGGATTATTTCAGTTACCTGTCTACTGAGAATCCTACCTGCTCAGGATGCAGCGTACACTTTGATATTCTTAATGATTTTCCAAATCGTTTTGCTCTTTTAGTCCTTCTTTTCTTCTTTTTAACATGCTTTTTTGGATGCTGCTGAATATTACATTGGTAGTTTCATGGTCTATTATAAACTCCAATTTCATCTCTGAGCTGTAATAATTAGCACAGAATACATTTCTTCTAACATAAAGATTAGGCTGTTGGGGTTTAGTTTCCCCACATGAATCACTTTATATTTGTTTGAAGCAAATATTTTCTTCTCCTATTCTGCCACTTGTTCTTATGACCTCCTGTAATTCTTCAGGCAGCCTTCATCTTTCCTATAGGTAAATACTACAGTACCATTACCAAAATGTAATCTTCTGCTCTTTCAAGTCTCTTTCAATTAGTGTCAGGACTCTACCAACTAATATACTAACCTGGTTTCCCTTAACACTTCCATTGTGAGGAGTTTTGACAGAAACTTCTTGGAAAGCCAATCAGTCTTTATTAATCACCCTGATTCCCCATCTCTGTTAGGTATTAAATGATTGTTTCATGAGGTAGGATGTTGCCCAAGTTCTTCAAATGCTACCTGTCTAATGGAGCCATAAAAATAATGAAATACTTAATCATTTTTGCAAGTCTAACACTATTTAGGCATTTATTTTTAAAATTTTTGGGCATCATTTTTTTTTATCTCTCTGGGATAGGGAGAACTCGCTGTTTCTCAAATAAAAGATGAGAGACTTCAGGGAAGCAGTTACAGAAGAAACAAAGTACTTTAATAAACTGATAACTTAGTGCAAGTTTTATAAAATTTACAATCTAATGATTTTTTTAAATAGCAATTTGAATATTTCATGAACACTTGAACATTCCATATTGTAAGGAGTACAATTTTATAAACTTAACCAAAAAAAAGTATTAATACTGAAACAGAGATTTAAAGAAGTTTAAAAAAAATAGAATATTATGGTGTTTTATCCCACGCCAATTTTTGCACCAATTTTTTGATTTTTAGATATGAGGAATGAAATGTGCCAAGAAGGGAGGACATTGGAGGGATATAAATAAAATGGCAAAGGAATACTGCTTCAAGGCAAAGATCTTCTATCATCTGATCACTAATATAACTGCTTAATAAAAAAGGTATCGTGAAAATATTTTTCTAGCTTTTCTAATTTACATGCCCTGAATCTAATCTACTTTGTTTTGATCTGTGTCTATCAGTAGACATGGAAATGAAAAGCATCCCTATATAACTTCTGCTCTGCAGCTGTTGGACTTACATGTTCTCTAGCACTTTTCTGGAAATTCATGCTTATTTCTTTGAAGAGCAGATCAAGGGGGCTGTAGCAATGCTGCTCTGGAGATGAGTTGAGAGAGCTGGGGGTGTTCAGCCTAAAGAAGGCTCTGGGGCCTAAAAAGGCTCCAAGACAGCTGGAGAGGGCCTGTAGTGACAGGACAAGGGGAAATGCCACAAGGCAGGGCTAGATTAGATGTTAGAAAGAAATTATTTCCTGAGGCCCTGGCTGAGGCCCTGGCACAAGCTGCCCAAAGGAGCTGTGGCTACCCCACCCCTGGAAGTGTCCCAGGCCAGGTTGGATGGGGCTTGGAGCAACCTGGAATAGTGGAAGGTGTCCCTGCCCACTGCAGCTGGAATTGGACTGGATGATCTTTAGGATTCCTTCCAACCCAAACCATTCTGTACTTGGGCTTGTAGGTGCTGCCATAAGCCTGCACAAAAGCAGGATATCAAAATTTCTGGAGGCAGAAACAAAAAATCCCTCTTTTATTTCCCCCCTCCTTTGAGCCAGCACTTCAGGTGTCTGTGTGCAGACTACAGGGATGGTAGGTATCAAAATGACTGGGTAAGGCTTCAGCTGAGTGGACAAAAAGATGATTTAATATGAACCTGCCTTGAGTGCAATGGCAGACATCTCAACAAGATCAATCTCATCCTTTACTAAGACTCTATAAAGAAGTTGTCTCAATCAGAGTTAGACTCCACAGACCCTATTTTTAGTCTGTGTAGAGAAACAGGAAATTCTGGGAGTGACTCATTTGGCCTATTTTAATCTTTTATTTTAGAATGGAATGAATCACATCTAGTCTCCACTGACCACACTGAAAAGGGGTCCATTTACCAGAACTGGGAATGAGGAGTGACTAAGTCAGATGCAGATCTCTCTGTTCAGTCTGGTGAGTAACTAGAAACGTATGAATTATGCCTTTGCATGTAACTCAAGCACAAGAAGTTAGATTGCAATATTGGCAGACAGAAAGAGATGTGCAGCGGGTCCTCAGCTCCTCTTCCGGATGAGTTAGCACCATGTCTATTGCCTGTTTGCTTCTGGACACATTTTGTTTCTGGGCACAAGATGTTCACATCCTGTAAAGGAGGGTAAAGGATTTTAAAACTTGGTGAGAGGGAAAAAGCCACTCCTGTCACACAGGTGCTCTTTAACACCTTTTGACTGCCTGCTTTGGTCAGTGTGTAGTAATTAGTATATACTAAAGACCTTTGTAATGGGTAAGATTTAAAGGTATGAACTGGCAGACTTCCTATATTATAAATTCTGCATATTTCTTTCAACATTCTAAAAATACATAATTCAAGAAGATTTTCATGGCAATTTTTTGTTGTTGTTCATGAAAAGGTAAATCAATATAATAATTAAAAAAAAATAGAATAAGAAAAACATGCTAAACATGACAAAAAAAAGAAGAGAATTTATTTCGCATTTTTAAATCTGGAGATTGGTATTGAAATTGTTTTTTCTTTTACCAACTTGGCAGTGAAAATTTTCATGTCACAGAGCTGAAGGATGTCTGTTTTTACTGCAAACCCCAGTAGTCATTCTTATCACTTTAAATAGATATGTTCTTGTTTGATAAGTGGTCCTTCAATACTTCTGGCACCCCTGGTTTAGCTCAAATCCTAAGGGAACAGATCACAGGGCAACAAACAGACCACTGAGTAATTTTCTACTCTGTATTGTAACAGCGTGTTTTTAAGAGTGAAGTTAATGCCTTATCCCAAGAAGCCACTCCAGAGAAGAAGTTTCTTGGAGAATCTCAGGCAAAGTAATCAAGCTCCCACATCCACATGCACGCCACGTGGCTAGCAGCAGAGAGAGGCATAAGGCTTGGCCTGGATCAGTTCCAGCAGTTTATTTCCAGGTGGTGCTGAAGGGCTGTCCAGGTGCCAAGAGGGGATATTGGGGGCTGGCCCTTGGCTTAAGTAGGGGTTACAACAGCCAATGACCTTGAGGCACGGGGGCCGTGAAAAGGGAAGGTAAGGTCAAGGTCCTACAGGGAGACAGGGCCGGTCACCACAGACAGACACCAAGGGATGGGAGAACCTACAGGGCAGGGGGGGACCCAGGGCAAACCAGTGTACACAGAGCACCATTGGGAGGTCCTGTCTCTCAGGCCAGGCAGGTGACTGTAATTTATCCTGCCAGGGCCAGCTCCTAGGTGTTATATCAAAAGGCTGCAGGGATTCTACACTGTATATAAAGGAGCTGTGGAAAATCAGATTTGCTGCTGAAGATAATGTAAGGTTTTTAGTTCACTTTATATTCCAATTCCTCTGCATGTTTTTTTGCCTATTTCTTCAGCACATAGTCTGTTCTGGATCCTCAAACTAGACACAAAATTATATTTGCTTATATTTCTAAGAGACCTTGAGCCCAATTTGTTGACATTGGATAATTAATTCTTTTGCTGCCATTTCAAGCTATTAAGGGTGAAAGGTCTATCACTTTACAGAGCTGAAAAATTAATCCATTCCTGGTTGAAAAGAACAGATTGATAAGCAGGGTTGGGTTTGGATCAGAATAGGAGGTAAGAAATAATGACCATCTTTGTTTTCAAATCAAGATCAGAGTCAAATAATGCAGAAACTTTGTCATGAGATGATAAGAAAGTCCAAGGGATGAGAGAAAGAAAAAGAGAATCTAATGTCATAAATTTAACAGGTAAAATACCTGTAAGAGATCTAGGCACAATATCACTGGAACCAACTCAGAGATGCTTAAAAAAGCAGATTGCAGAAAAAGTACAACAAAGTACAATATTGGGTTATCATGTTTTTCTGGAAGATATTGGCTGTTTTTCAAAAGAAGTACTGTGTTGACACCCCAGTTTTGTGCTTTTATTTTCACAAATTGTTGCTGAATTGGTCTGTTTATAATGATACACCATTCCAGCTCTTTGCATGTGCCTACTAGCTTCATTTCAGAGTGTCTGAATTACTATTTCAAGTACTGTCTATAAAACTCCTGAGGAATTTACAGTAAAAGTGAACAAAAGATCATCTGACAAGTATAATAGAACTGAAGTGATGTGTAAAAAAATCACTTGCATGGGAAATGCATTTCAGAAAGGACTTCAGATCTTGCTTTGAGTACATAGAATAATTCCACAAAGGAAAAGAACAATTTAATAGTAAAAAAAAAAAAAAAAAAAAAAAGTGTTTGATTTTGACTACAATAATATAAAGTTTCATCATGAGATTAAGGTGAAAAACTGAAAATGCCTGGAGACTCTGTCCCCTCCAACAAAAAATGATCTGGACTCAGGTAGTCCATGCCATTTCTCAGCTGTTCTACAGGAACATGATATTCCTAGGCATGATGCCTTCACTATTTAGAAAAAGCCAATTAGTACCGAACGCTGCAGCAAAATGAGCCTCTCGATTGCATATGATGCTTTTCCCTCAGAGAAGAGAATGAAAGAGAAACAATATATGACAGTACAGTCATGTTGCTTAATGGACGCCTGGAAGAAACCCAGCTATTGTTGTGAACAGGCTTGTTTAAAGCCTCTGAGGAACAGATTTGGGTGTTTCATTATGCCCTCCCCCCAAAAAAGAAAAAAAGAGAGAGAGAGAAAGGGATGTGTAAAATCAGGTTTTTGTGTTTGATTTTCATTTTCATTGTTCTTGTTTGGCAATGGGTTTGTTGTTTGTATTTTTGGTGTGAAATCAGAATAATTTCATTAAATACTTTGCATGAAGGAAATTTCTAAATACTGATTCACATGAACAAGCAGATATAATGAGTACTTTTTTTTTTTTTTTTTCTGTATGGGAGTTAAATGGTCTCATCCAGTAAAAAATTAGCACCAATTTTCTTCTTGACAGAAACTGGTTGCAATTAGGATTTTCTGAGATAATTATCAGCCTGTAGTGGCTGTAGCTGCAGGGTTGTGAGGGAAACAAAACAGATTTTAAGCAAAAAATAGAGTGTCATAAGCTAAATCTCCAAAACGGGACCTACCTTCCTGTGAAAATATTCCACCCCTGGGGCTGTATAAAGCCTGGTTGGAGCTTGGGGAAGCTAGAGATAGTGGAAAGTGTCCCTGCCCATGGCAGAAGGGATTGGAATGTGATGGTGTTTAGAGTCTCTTTCCATCTAAAACATAGAATCTGTGATTCGATGAATCTATGATTTTATGTTGATTCTGTATTAGAAAAAGAGGGGTTAATCATTCAGTTTATTCACTGATCCTCACATGGTACCTCTCTTTGGGGGGGACCATTCCCATTTTAAAGTAAATAGTTTTCATCCTGTTTTATTCATGTAATACTGGAAGACTGTTTTTATAGCATGTTATCTGTGACCATATAGTACTAAAATTTGAGCTGGACAATATTTTAAACTTATTTTTACCTTATTTTCCATCTGCAATATTTTATCTCTGTCTTGAACCATAGGATTCATCTTTCACTGACATGGTTTAGTGGTGGACTTGGTTAATGATTTGACTAAATCATGTTAAAGGGCTTTTCCTAAAGGATTCTATGACTTCTACTATTCTATGTCTGGTATACAAAGTAAACATACCTTGTGCTCTCAAGTGCCAAATCTGCAAATCAGGAAGTGAAAGTGTCTGCACCTTGATGCAAACCATTTTAGTTTTGCACATTCTTAGCAATGATTACGTCTGTCAGTATTCCATGGCAAAACTCCCATTCCCTTCACTTGGTGCTATCAAGAAAAATTCCTCTAATCCTCAAGGGGCTTGCACAGATAAAATCTTACTGTACTACTCTCAACCATGTCTTATTGGACTGATATCACCTGCAAAAGAGGTGCCCCCTTACTAGGGAGCAGCTTCAAAGCTGAGACATTCCCACATCACTACTGAAAAGTTACTGGCTCTCAGTGACCAATATTGATGAAAAGAGCCATTTTATGATTCTATGAAAAGAGCAGAACATCTTTCCAGGCAGGTGAAAGAAAGAGTAATTGGAAATCTGGGCTCATAGAATTCTTTGGGTCCAAATGGACCTCAAAGACCATCTTGTTTCAACCCCATGCCATAGACAGAGGCACTTTCCACTAGACCAGAATGCTCCACAGCCTACCCAACCTGTTCCTAAACACCTCCAGGGGTGGGACATCTACAGTTTGTCCAGACAACCTGTCTCAGTGGCTTGCCACTCACAGAGTGAAGAATTTCTTCCAAGTATCTAATCTAATAGATTACAGTCTGAAGACCTTGTCCCTTATCATATCATCTCCATATTCTTGTCAAAAGTGCCTTTCCAGCTCTTTTGGAGGCCCTTTAGGTACTGGAAGGGTATCTAAGTTCCCTGTGCATCCTTCTCTTCTTCAGGCTGAACAGCCACAATTCCCTCAGCATATCTCCACCCTCTGGGCATTTTTGTCAGCTCCTCTGGACTCACTCCAACAGGTTAATGTCCTTCCTGTGATGAGAACCTCAGAGCTTGATGCTGTTGTCCAGCTGGGGTCTTATAGAATGGAGGTGGAGAATATGTTGCTTCTGGCCCTGCTCAGCTGAGGGAAACACTGATCTCTGCAGATCAGATCCAGGGAAGATGACAAGCCCGGAGGGTGCTGTCACCATCCCCTGCCCACTGCTCCCTTTAGCTACCTGAGAGAAATGGAGAGGATTGATTTGGCATTCACTGAGAAGGATGGGTTTGTGAGGTTTATTTCTGAGTGCAAAAGTGTGTCTTTGTTGATGCACATATCCTTGTCCGGGGAAGGAGGGCGGGCCAGCATAGAGAGTGGGGCTTGGCACGGAGGATGCGGCAGATGCTCGGTGCCATCTAGTGGGATGAAGCACAGGGAGCACGGGGAAGGTTCAACAAAAAAAGTGCCTAATCTCGTAGGTTATTTCATGGACTTTTGCTCACGACAATTTATATTTCTCTGCAGGGCAGAAAGCCATGCTCCTGGATGCATAAATACATACTCATAACACGCACGTCAGGACAGCAAAGTTTAGTGCTATGGCAGAGCTGGTTTCTCACAGAGAGCATCCACTGCCTCTAATCTTGCAGCTCCAGCTCTAAAGCACAGGGTTCTGCAATGGTGAGCAGCAAGGATTTCTACCTGCTATGCCTTTTTTGCTTCCTGGGAACTAAAATGGAAAAGGAAAGAATAAAAGCGAATTAAGTTATTTGTGTGGTTATGAGGAAAGGCTGAGAGAATTTGAATTGTTCAGAGGAAGGAAGAGAAGGCTCCAGAGTGACCTAATTGTGGCCTTCCAGTACCTGAAAGGGCTAGAAGAAAGTCAGAAAGAAGCTTTTGAAAGAGCTTTTGAAATGGTAAGTGATGGGGGAAATTGCTTTTAACTGACAGAAAGAGGTTTAGTTTAGATATTAGGAAGAAATTCTGTACTGTGAGTGTGGTGAAGCCCTGGAGCAGGTTTCCCAGAGAAGCTATGGCTGTCCCATTCCTGGAAGTGTCCAATGTCAGGTTGGACAGGGCTTGGATTAACCTGGTATAGTGGAAGGTGTCCCTGCCTGTGTCAGTGAGATGGAACAAGATGAGATTTACATCCCTTCCAAACCAAACCATTCTGTGATTCTTTAAATCATAGCTGAAATTTCTGGGAAACCATAGCATTACTTGGTGTCTGGCTAATAATTAATAAATAAAGGCCTCTTCTTGCTCTGAGTCTCTCTCTAATGAGGCACTGCAGCGTAGCCATACATAAAACACAGGAGAATTGGAGTATCTAGGCTTTGTCCCATTTAAAATGATCAGAAATTAAAGCTGGAGGAAAACAGGAACTCTGGTATAATTGCTAAAGGTCTGTGGAAAACTCAACACATCTACTCAATGTTATTTTGGCCAACACAACATACTGAACTCAGGTATGTCCCTTTCTGAATAGTTCCTGGAATTACTATATGAAGTCACAGGTCAATTAACCAAAAGTAAAGAGACAGAGTTAACAGACCTTTTTTGTAAAACTGAAGGGATTATTTACCATGTTTGTCTTAACCTCAACTGTTGGAAACAGAATAAGTCACATTCCCAAAAATGTCACCCGGAGGGGAAAAAATATGGCAAAATACATCTCACAACATTACTCTTGCACCATATTTTATGAATTATATGTCATGCTTTCCATCTGCTCATTATGATATTTTTCAATAAGTTTTATTATGGTTTGTTTTCACCAAACTTAGATCAGCTATGCTGATATAGGATTACAACTTTGCAATTCATTAAAAGATGAAAACAACTCTGGGAAAAAGCTTCAACAGATCCACTTTGCCAAATATTTCTTTTTATTATGAAATTAATAATAAGATTATTATAAATCTTTGAGTTTCAGAAAAGACTCTCTGCATTCCTAACCCCAATTAGTTTCTGTTCCTCTGACATGTTACCAGCAACATTTCTGACCTAAAAGGAGTAGTTCTACTTCCTGCCATCAGAACTCTTACTTGCTGCCTGCCTGCATCTGTTGAGATTCCATTTCTGACCCCATTCATATCCGCCTCCCAGAGGGCTATTTTTGAGCAGGTCTCAGATAGGGTCAGATTGTAAGATTTACCAAGATGCTCAAAAAGCCTCACAGAAGTGATGGGTTTTTTTGGTTTTGATATTTGTTTTTTGGTTTTGTTTTTTTTCTTCCCATTAACATTTAAGAAATCTGAATCACCTTAAGAGTCATAAAAATTCTGAGTCTTGATAAACACCTGCAAGTTACCCCTGAGGTGTCTTTCTTGTGCCCTAGAAATCTAAAACATTGCTCACTCTTCAGAAGGCCTTGCTTTCAAAAGAAGCCACCTGTAGCTGAGGAACTGGAATTCAGCCAAAGGCAATTAAAGAAATTCCGTCAGCTGCCAAAGCAAATGGAATCATGTTGGAGCTCAGAGTCCAGCAAGATATTTAGGGGTAGTAATCTCTCTTATTTTAAAAGAAAATGAATAAAAGTTGTTCCAGTTGTCTGTGGTCAAATAGCTGAAATGCCAGAAAATGGGTGTCATGTCTCAAACTGTGGCACGGGGCCATGCTGACAGCTCCTGATGAATGACACAGCCCTCTCTTTGTTCAGAAGCCTGTGCCCTGAGAATTTCTTTGCTTTGTATCTCACTGTTGAGTTCAGGGAGGTAATTAAGGAGCCCAGATCTATTTTAGCAAGACTGATGAGGAGTGAGTACATGAATCTTCTCCAAAATTGCAGAGGGACCCCCAGGGTCAGAAGAGAGAGATTCGTGTGCCAGATTTTCTGTCTGTCATCTTCATGTGTTTTCTTTGGTGACAGTTTTATCAGTGAATGAATACCTCTGTGACTACTTTTGCAGGTATATCAGTGAAATCCTGGGTGTTACACTTCCTCTTGCACTGTCTCTGACCATCAGATATTTGTGTTGCTTAAAAAAAAAAGTTGGAGAGCTTCTCCAACCTGTAGTTTAGTGGGTAAGGTGTAGTCTGAGGAAATGAAATCTTCTTTATCTGAGTACATATTTCAATCCTTGTTTTCAACCAAATTCACTTAAAAACTAAAAAAAAAAACCCAAAAAACAACCCAAAAAACCCCACAAAACCCCCCACAATAAACAAACAAAAAACCCTCCCCCAAAAATCCCAACAAAACTAAAACCACACAAACCTCACAAAAAAGCCCGCAAATCCAAACCAAAACAAGAAAACTGAACAACTAACAACAAAAAACCCAAAACAACAAAACCTCAAATCAAACAAACAAGCCCAAAATACCTGCAAACCAAAACCCACTGCCTGCTGCTATATCTCATTCACTATATTAACAATACTTTGACCATGACTATAGAACAGGGTATATGATGCCAACTTTATGAATATTTACTGTTTTTTTAAAGATGTTATAGAGAGCAACATCAGTAAATACGTGTTTTCTACAGGCAGATTTTCTTGGAAACATTGAGATGACTTATGCCACTTAAAGGTCTTAAGAACCTTTAGAAAGTTAGTTTAATGATGTAATTTTTAAAAAATTGTTATTCTGAATTTTATAAAGAATGTCTGCTGAGTCTTGCTTTTTCAGCAGGTTTTGGTTTTGTTTGGTTTTTATTTTTGCCTGGCTTTCAAAATAGCTTTCAACAGCTTGGATGCTGAATGCTCCAGAATATCACTCTATGGACATCAGGATAAATTCCTGTATACCTGCTGTTTCCTTTGAAGTTCAGTTGCAGTTGGTGGGATGGAATGAATACCTGGTCCAGACGGGGTGCACAATTTTCTGTGGGATAATGCCATGTGTGGGAATTACCGCTATTCATCATGGTGCTGGATGTTTTGTAATAAGGCATTGCAGTGCCTCTCTTCACGGATCTGCAGCTATGTGGGATCCCATTAACATCCTCAGGATGAAAGATCTGGCTGGTCTCTGCAAAGAGCTGGAGCGCAAAGAGAAGGATTTACCCCTGCTCGCACTGAGGATGGCGGCAAGGACCACCACCAAGGCAGGAGCTTTTATCTCTGAACTTATAAATAAAGGAAGGTGCAGATGAAAGACAATGACAGCCAATGCAGCAAAAGACACTGCAGAAGATGCTGTGAGTAAAAAGAGAAAGGGAAAAAAAATCCGCCCATGTGTATGTCAGCTCTGTCTGCAGGTGGCTGCGCATCTCATCCAAACCTGCAGGTGTTTCCCTCAGAACTCTGGCACCCACAGCCTTTCCTAAGGGCCTCTGCCTTAATCAGAGGAAAAACCCAAGATGAGTACCACTACTTTTTGAACTCTGCAAGAGGAAAAAAAATAAATAAAGCAAATTCATTTAAAAGAGAAGTATAAAATGGAGCACACATGAAATGCACCATCTGTCCACAAATCAGGAAGAAAAAAGTTTTATTGCTAAAAGCAGGCACTTTCTGGTTTTGTACAAAACATTATTATGAAAAAATAAAACCATAGAAATGCATATTTCAGTTGATCAAAATGTTTGGGAAATAAACCTCTGTTCTGCAGAACTCTTTGAGGCAAATATTTTTTGGTTTTTTGGGTTTTTTTGAAAAGAATCCTAATTTTGCTTTGACATGCATATTCAAGTGAAATATTCTAATTACCAGTTGAAATTATGCTGTCTCAGAAATTGCATTTCTATTTTTAACTCCTTTTTATAACATTTGAAAATTAAATAGAAAAAAATGGTCCTAGATGAAATGAAACACCTTATTAGAATAAAACATTATAAAAGTAATTTAAAACTTAGTGGAAACATTAAAAAAAAGGAATTATTCAAAATTCCCCTCTTACCTTAGTAACATCTCTGACTGAGTGTAAAGAGATGTTACTAAGACTATGTACTTCCCATGTTTTATTTTAACACACTTTGTCTTTCATAAAAAAACCAACTAGCAAAAAACCCCCTCACAATTTCTTTTCAAAATTAAGTATGAGGGTCACAATAAACCTCAAACACTTAGGAGCAATATGTATAAAACACCTGACTTCTCATGTAATTCTCTTAATGGTTCCCACCATAAAAAGAATAATTTTCCTATCCATGTAGTTATAGAATCATAGGTCCGTTAGGTTGGAACAGACCTCTGAGATTACTCAGTCCAACATATTGCACTGTCCTGATTAACACTGCAGTAAATTTCCCTTAGACATCCTTTTTCACATAGGAGGAGAGCCAGTAAACTTCTAAATCACACCAAAAATTTGCATTATAAATAAATACTGGGGGCTGAGTAACGTGGAAAGAAAGTATAAACCTCTGTTAACTGCTGCTCCAAAAAATTTAGGCTGAAAGGTTTCTAACAATGTAGTCCTTGGGAAAAGACTCTTTGATTCTAGTGGTGGCCTTCACATGTCCAAGTGCACCCAACAATGAAACTGGATTCTAACAGCAAACAGCAAAAATGAAGAGATTACACTTCTAAAGTCTTCTACACTGTTATGTGTTCATCTCAGTGGAATATAGGATAATCCTTTGTGGACAGTCACAGATGAGGCTTAGGAGGCAAAAGAAGCTCTTAAAATGTACCTTTAAAAGACATAAAATGAAGATAAAATTTTCTTTTATAAAAATATATAAATATTTTGTAGAAAAATAAAAACCTAATTTAATTTTTTTAATTTTTCATCACCAGGCAGTAATATTTACAATATAGGAGGGAAGTGAGCTACTCCTATTAGTAGCTCCTTAACAGCTACTGCTATTAAGTTCTTCTAAAGCATCTGAGATCCTGATAGAATCCACAGCCTCTAATTAACTAGAGCTTTCTATAGCTTCACAATATAAGAAACCAGAAAAATGTTGCTTAACTCATCCATAAAATTATCCAAAACGAAACTTTCAGATTGTGTGCTATTTCAAGCTTCTATTTTAATAAAAATATAGATGAAAAATATCAGTGAGGGTTTGGCAAACATCTGGCTCTGTCCTCCCATCCGCACAACTTCCCAGGCACAGAAGACCTTTTAATCCTGTGAGTTCAAAAAATCAAAACATTCAGGCTTTTGCTAGGAACACTCAATCCTGCTTTTATCAGGGCTTCTGATACAGGGAGTTTTCATAACAATAAATGCATCCCATATGCTTCAAAATTGTCCCTACCAGCACAAAGTGCAGACAGCTGCTGCTGCTGCCTTCAATTACACCCCTGCCTTTGGGGTCCAAAGTAAGGGGAGGTCTTCTCTTTGACTTCTGTAAACTCCACAGCTTGCTCCTGGAGGAACTCTTTTTTAGATATCTGTCTCCTGTATATGAAAAAGACATGCTTTAAATATGTCAGTGTCAGCTTTAAAATTTAGAAAATAGCCAGGGCTAGGTGTGAGATTGTCCCTTTTTCATGGTGGTTTATGCTACAGGTTGAATAGAAGAAGGATCTGTGTGTCAGGGGAGATGCTCACCAAGATGAGCAAAAATAAATCTTGAAGAGTCTGCCTAAGTTGGCAGCTTCAGCATAAATTTCCTTTCAAACTGCATGGTGTCCTCACCACCAGGAAAAACTGAATTCTGACTTTCCAGGACTTCATTCATTGTGTCTGCTGGAACTTACAGGTGGAGTTCTCCCAGGAACTCTCAAGGGAGAGATCTCTGTGCCATGTGGAAATTCACTGTGCTGCATTCACAGAATCATAGAATGGTTAGGGTTTAAAGGATCTTGAAGCTTCTCTTATTCCACCCCCTCATTCCACCTTCTACTAGACCAAATTGCTCCAAGTCCCATCCAACCCATCCTTGAATACTTCCAGGGGATGAGGAGTCTACAACATTGTCTATAACTAGTTAGGAATAGACAGATTTGGTGAACTTTTTCATCCTTTTCTGAGACCTTATTGATATATTCCTTTATTCAAATATTTTATGAACGGCTTGAACTTCCTTCCAAGAGCAGAGTTGCAATTTTCTCTTTTTCACCATGCTCTATCTTCTTCTGAAAGGAGTCAGCTTCACAGCTCCCTTCTGGATTTGAGGAGTGACATGGAATGGGGTTTGACCCTAGAAAAATGAGGCATAAATTGTTGGCAATTAAAAAGCTACTTCCATTTGAAATGAAAGCATCTGGTAATTCTCCCATTTAGTGAATGTATGCCTGTTTCTGCTTTTGCAGTAGATGTGTGAGCTTTACTCTTTATCAAATTTAAAATAATTTCTAACAGATCACTACTAAAATTTCTTAGGCACTCAAATAAAGTAAGTCAGCAACTAAAAACAAAGAAATAGATGTAATACAATGAGACATGGAAGGGTACTTTCACTATTTTGAACCTCTTATATGTTGGTATTTCAGCCAGTTAATTGAAATAATAGTGGTATTCAAATAAGAACAGTAAGTTTTAGCACAGAACACCAATTCAACTTTTGCTCTTTTTTTTGGGATTTCAGGCTTTTTTTTTTTTTTTTTTTTTTTTTTCTTTCTTTCTTTCTTTCTTTTTTTTTTCTTTTTTTTTTCTGGAGTAAGAAAGAAGAAAGGAAAATTTGGAAGGCATGGAAAAGAGAAATTAAGAGAAAGAACTTCTTTAGCAGGAAATTACAGGACAAGAATTAAATATTTTATTTTAAAACTGTGTAAAAGTGTTATATAAAACAATAGCTGTATAAAGTTAACAGCTATGTTTTTCAATTTCTTGATTTTGTTGCTTGATGATGTGGTTGTATGTGTACAGGCACATATCATTAATGAGGAGTGGTGAAAATTTTGATTTTTGCTGCCAAGTATCCTTGTCATGAAGAAGAAGACCTCTCAAACACAGACTGGCTTAGGAGTTTGTGGCAGGGAAAGACAAAAAAGGGAGAGAAAGAAAGGGGGGCTGTGTGCAGAGAGTATTAAAGAAGGAATAAATGATGCTGGCAGCCTCAGCTGGGGACCTGCACTAGGACACAGCAGAGCTGTGTCCTAAGTTTTAGGACATAGCAGAGCTCAGTATCAGAGAATCACAGAATTCTTGAGGCCCTTTCCTGTCCAGTGACCAAGCACAGGAACAGATGGTGCAGAGAGGCTGGGGAGTATCCCTCACTGGAGATATTCCAGAACTGTCCAGATTCAATCCTGTGCAACATGTTCATGGGCAACCCAGCTTGTTCAGGGATGTTGCACCCATTGAGGCCTCTCTCAGTTCAGTTGCTGAAAGGGAACCTGGAATACCTTTGTCTGTGATAAAATCCGTGATGCATCAGAAACATCCAAGAATAAATAAGATGAGATCCCCACGTGTCTTGGCTCTATTTTTACTGAATATTTGTCACAAAGGGGTGGTAGGGAGATTGGAATTATCAGGGAATTTCATAGTAAAGTGAAATCTGAGCAATTTTAAAATATGGCATATTTCCATAAGGATTCAGAGAATAGTGGAGTAGGTTGTCCTAGGCCTTAGTTAATAAATAGTTGCAGATGAAAAAAAATCAAAATACAGACCAGGAATTAAAAAATTTGCTTTTCCATTCTCAGAAGAAGTGAGAAGGACTGCTTCAGTCCACAAGACAGAGGCTTGCCCTTGAAGGTAAAAACTGCATCCATCACCATGAGGGCACTATCCTAATTTTCACCCTGCTAAAATGTTGAAATAATATTGGGTTAAATAGGTCATCAAAATTTGGTGGCCAAGATACTAAAAAAAATTACCAGTGTAATAACTCTTACCCTGGTAGAAGATACTCACACACTAACAAAAACAAAACCAAAAAACCCACACAAAACAAACAAACAAACAAACAAGACTGACTGCAAGCTGATGTTGTGTTGTGTTGTGAGGGAAAAAAGCCCCAAAAAACCAAAAAACAAACAGAACTTGGGTAGGAATGGTGACTTTGCTTCAGAGACTGGACACAGGATTGAGATAGGGTTTGAGGAATTTTTTTTTTTTTTTGCATGTACCAGAATCATGTGTTCACTCTCTCCACTTGTGGTACACCAGTAGCACCAGTCTCTTTTGTAATTCAGGGCCTCTCATTTTAACTCATAATGTGTCTCCAATAGTGAGACACACAGAGGTCAGTCTGAACTCTCTATCCCTCTTATCTTTTGATTATCTACATTCCCCTGCCCTCTTTAAACAAACCATTGCTTAGATATGATAAATAACAGCTCTCCATACCTATAAACTTTTGACTCTAAGAAGACCCCATCTGGATCTGTTTAGCACCATTGCTTCTCTGATTGTAAGGTCTGCTAATAATTTGGACCAGGAATGTAAGCAGATAGACAAGAGGGGTTGTATTTTGTCTGTAAAACTTACATACATAGGGTAAAGAATATTGAGAACATAGAACTTTGGGGAATAATATGAGTCTGAGATAAAAACCAAACATTTCATAGTTCTTGTGTCCTGTGTGCCAGTAACCAGCCTTATTCACTAGCTGAGGATTCAAAAGATGGATTAAGGTTTGGACTGCTTTGCCACTGAGCATTTATGGGCCATTTAATCCAAAGTGTCTTGGAGTTCCAGTTGAGGAGGCTGCAAACTTTGGAAAAAAAGAGTGTTATCACAGTGCACACAGCCTCAGTCTTCTACTGTGTTTGCCCCTGGGACTGAACCCTGGCCCTCCTGAAATGTTCTCAAAGGTCAGGATACAGCAATCATTTTGTGGTAAGTCCTCTGAGATTATGAATGCTTCCCATGCCAGTTAATTTCAGCTGCATTCGTTCACACAGAGTCAATGTAAGTCCCAAACATCCATCAGTGGAAAAGTCAGTTTTGTCAAGATTAAAAATTATCTTTGCAACAAAATTCCTCAGAGCATTCTTATGAAGGGAAAAGACTGATATTTAAGTCACTGTTTCCAATCAGAGGCAACTGAACCCATTAAAGTAGGCATGAAATGTTTCTGCTTTCTTTGGTGAAGAGCAGAAGAAAATTCTCTAAAATTAAATCTCATCATTTCACAGACAGAAATTTTCTTTTTTCTGTCAGACCTGCTAATAGTTTGCTTTCACACTGGACAGCTGGCAGTCATCAGTGGCAATTAAATCACAATCAGAGCAGACACAATTTCCGAATACTACAGTTTGGTTTTTGTTTTTTTTTTTTCCTGTAAATGCTCCTTAATCTCAGGAAAACAATAAATAGGATAGCTTTCAACTTTTAATATCCAATCTCTCCAGAAGATCAAAATAGTTGGCATCATCAGACAACAGCCCATCATATCTAAACAATAATCACATAAAAAGGCTGTAAGGAAAATAATTTGAAATATGATCCAGTGATCACTGTCCTCATCTTTCCAAGACAATTGGGAAATATACCAAAGCTTTTCTATTTGTTTTCTAAATCACAGTTGATTTGCAAGTCTGATGACACAAAATGTTGTGTGCTGTGTTTCTGAATTATCATATTTTATTTTTCTTAAATTGGACAGGAAATAATTTTGATTTTTTTTCCATATAGGACATGATATAACTTGAATAAGAGCTTACAGCCCTAGTGTTAGTGGGGATCAGAACACTACGAAAAACCACTTAAATTATCTGGCAAACAAGATATTTGCAGAGAAGCTGAGGGCAAGTGAGCTTTAACAATATTGAGAAGAAAATGGCTTAACACTATAATACTGCAGATAAATAAACAACAGTATTTTGTGAGTGGTTTGTTGATATCTACAAGACTGAGGACCTCGTTAACCTGAAACATACTTGTACCTCTAATTCCTATGATAGGTGAAGAGAGCCTCTGACATTTGCCCAGCCGCCTTGTGTGACCTTGGTGTCGCCCATGGTTAATGAGGACGAAGATGGTTTAAGAGAAGACTGAAGAAGGTCAGTGTATACAGTATCTTTTATTTAGTCTGACATTAAAGGGTCCTGTTGTAGATGAAAAACAGTCAGAATGAGAAAAATAGAATTTTAAGGATTTTTTTTTTTTGCCACAGAGATCATGGTAGAATATGAGATCAACTACAGTAACATACAGAAGTTAAAAAGAGAAGAAATTTCCATACAGACTTGAAGGGGAAATTTATATTCAATAAGATGATTTTTTTTTTTCCAACATGAAAAGATGTCCTAGAGGCTAAACAGACAAGGAAGTCAACACAATAAGGCAAACCCAGAGACAATTTAACTGCCAGCATCAAAACAACATTGAAACAGATAAAAGGGAAATGAAGAGTCTGAGGTTTGACCAGAGCTCCTGGGGAGTGTGTAACTGTTGTCTGTGAAAGTACAAATGGAACTGAAAAGTCTGGAGTTTTGCCCTCAGCCTCAAATGCTACTGGTGCTCTTTGTGAGAAATATCTGCCTAAAGAAGACAGCTTTAAAATTAGAAGACAAACTAATACTGATCCAAATTCAGGATTTTCTGATGCCACAAACTGGATTATCAATTATGATTTTGTTTGTTTAATCAGAACATGGTAATCAGTACAATCTGTTCAATGTGAAGTCAAAATAATCTTTTAATTTACTAGCATCAACAGTATGAATGGATACAGAATACTTTGATATAGCACTGCCCATAAACCTATATACAAGTGACGTTTTCTTTATGAAATGAAAGCTTCTTGTCTAAAACTTTGAGACAGCAGATAGGATTGTTGTGCAACTGTTGTACTACAGCTTACAGCAGGATTGCTCCACAGCTGTGGTGGTTTCAAGAAATAAGGAGTACAAGACTTTGGAAGGTCATCTGGCTTTTTATTAGGCCAGTATATGCATTTAAGAGGGAAAAAATGGCAGCTTTTAATTGTGAAAGTCCTTCTTTATGCATGGGGAGTTTGCATGATAGTTTGCTTGTTTTGTTTTAATAGTAAAAAAAAGGTTAAGAGGGTTTAAGGATTTACCATAAAAAAAATTAACAGGTTATGAGAACAATAGAACATATGCCAGTTGTTCAGGATTTTTACTCTTCGATGTGTATGTTTGGGAAACCTAAACCAAATATTTGTATTATTTCAATTTTCCCAAGTACAATCTTCACTTTTGCCAACAGATGGGAGTAGAGTCAAGGAAATAGTGAGCTGCTGGTGTTAGCATATTGTTCAGGGCACTAAGACATCCTTCATAGAACTGCAAAATTATGATAAAATACTAAATTAAGAGTGTGAGGGAGAAATTTCCTAATCAAATTCTTAAAAGATAGGTTTCAGTCAGAGAAAATATGCAAAAGAATAATTAATATCTTCAATATAGTCTGGTTTTTGGCCTAAGCTTCTTGAATTGAGTCTTGTGTTGCCACGCAGTCTCCAATCACCTTATCGACCAGTGTTAAGGAGGAAGAAAGCACAGAACTCTCCATCTGCCACTGAAAAGATGGTTTATGAACACAGAGTAGCCATCCAGGTCACCCAATCTGACTTCCTCCGATGATGACTAGAGAGGAAATGACCTTGTGTTACAAGCTTTTAATTACAGTAAACCAAACCGCTTATATTCTTTTCAGGTGAACAAACAAACACATTTTTTGAATGATGATTACTGTCTAGTTAAAATTAAAGTTTGGGGAAACACATGTTAATAAATAGCTTCTGTTACTAGAAGATTTGCAAGCTCTGCTGCATCTTTAAAGAAAATGTATTTTTTGGCTAGGTACAGAGCAGAACTCCAGAGCCTTCAATATACTCACATAGATTTAATTGCCTTATGTTTTAATTCTTGGATCAATGTCTATTCCCATTTCCAGTACATGGCCTAAGATTTGGAACACTCTCCTGTGGTACCTACATTTCTCCACTGACTACAGAGGTCAGGTGCACACCTAATTCAGGCATCCCAAATACCTGATAGGATGGGATTGGGCCCCAAGGATGTAATCTTGACTAGTGAATTGATAAAGATTTTATCAGAATGTATCTGTGGAATATTATTTTTTTTTCAGAAGCTGAGAGGCTTTAAAATCACTTATATAGACCATTTATCTTAAAACTGACATGTCTAAACATGAACAAAAAGTGATCTGATACATGCTTAACTATTTAATTCCTTTGTGAAATTGCATACTTAAATAAATTCTTATCAATTTTTATTGACAAATCTAACACATTGCCTCAAAATATTTTGATTTAATTGAATCAAAAATTCCTGGTGAAAAGTATTTAAGTATGTCCCTGTCAGAAATCACTCAAGTGTCTGTTATATCTATGTAAAGGGACTTACGTCAACATTGGATTAGAGTAACGTATCAGAAACTTGTTCCTACACTGATGAGTTTCCAGTGTTAGACAGTAAAAGAAATCCTGTCCCTGGCATGTCATGAGGCTATGTAAAGGGTTGGTCACCTCTTTGAGGAAGAGGCTAGGGCATCAGAATATTCCCTTCAGTCCTTCAGGAGAGGACTTAGGAAGATCATGGACACAAGTAGTGACCAGAATTTCCACTTTGCCTCTTTGCATGAGGTGACCTTGACTGAACAAGCTGTAAAATGTAGAAACATAGGTGAACATGTCTAAAGTTAAGGTCATAATCATGGACCATTGTCTTTTTCTTACTCCTGTCACTGAGCAAGAATGCCAGTGATCTGTCCTTACTTCTCAGAATAGATACTACTAACTTTTGTTCCCAGAATAAAAGTCTGGAATTATTAATATGAAAATTAATTTTTATTAGCAACTAGTGAAATTATATTCCTATTTTATTAGCTTGTAGTTTTATGAATATGTCAGGAAAAAAACCCCTTCTTCCAGTTAATGATTTCTGTTCTGTGTGCCCTTAATATAAAACTTCCAAATCTCATTAGCAGAACCAGACATTGAAATGCACAATGTTAATAAAGCACAATGGAAAACTGCTGATACAGTAAGTTTCAAGTACAAATGTGGCAACTTTTATAATCACAGTGGAAAATTGAGTACTGATGGTGTATACTATTACCTTGACTAATATGGACAATACCTTGGCAGATGAAAGAGTATACTTTTAATTCTGTGAGTTGAGGCAATCCAACACTTTGGTGAATCTCTGAGATTGAGATTTGGTTCGACTTTTGCAGAAATACACTATTCAGGGGTGGTCTTTGGATTCACAGAGATGATTCTGTCAATCCTTTAAGAATATTTTGGGTTTTTTTCTGAGTATGTCATCTAGGATTTAGGTATAAGATACTTTGCTCCATAGCTTGATTTGTAATCCAAGATTTAGCTGGTAATCATGGGGATTTAACCTCTTTTCAAAAGCTGAAGTCCATGAGCAGAGCTAGTTAATCTGTTTACACAAATATATATTAGCCATATGCACAGCTCTTTGGATTGCTTCCCATACTATTCCCTGGGTACCAGGAAGGCAAACAGTTTTGGTAAGATTATTGAGAGAGGACATAAATAGAAACAGGGCAGAAATTAGCTTGTGCAGTTGGACAAATAAAAGTAGCTAAAAACAAACAAAGAAAAGTAGACTTAAACACCTGGATGTCTACCTGTCAGTTTGCTGCCAAAAATCAGACTTTAGCCAATGTTAAACAATGACAGCTTGTTTAGTACTTAGGGTCTCAAGGTCCATTTCTCTGCCCTAATGTGGGCTGGGTGATGCTCTGTTGTGATGTGCTTTGTATTTTCATGTTTTGTTTGTACCTGGTTTTATTATGTAAGTTCTGTAATGGTTTAATCCAAGTTCCCCCTGTACTTCTCCCCATCTGGTACAATCTCCCACCTGGGAAATTCCCTGTCTTTGTTCCCCTCTGTTGCAATCTGCTGTCAATCATCTGTTGCTCTACTCCCAGTGCCTGCCCCCCTCCAGGAGGCCTCTCCCCCTCTTTCCAGAGATTTCAGAGAGACTCAGTCCCGGATTGGAGCAGGCTGGAAAATCCCCCATCCCTTGTCTTCCAGTGGTTGTCTGTGTGCCATCCCCATTCCCCTGATTGGGTTTCCCTCTTGTGTCCACCCCTTTTTCCAGTCCCTTATAATCACTAACCCCGCCCTCAGCTCCCTCTCTTCCTCTCTCTCTCTCTCTCTCTCCCTCTCTCTCCTCAGCCTTGTGGCTGCCTGCCATGAGGGGCAGGTAACAATAAACTCTATCTTGCCATGAGGTCTCTTCTGAATCCTTCGTCGAAGCCTCACCAACAGCTCTCGTGTAGCTCTGACCCATCAGGGGGTGGTGGCCGGTCCACTTGCCACTGCCTGACCGGACCTGATACAATTCCCAGCTGTAGCGGCATGTTTTCTATCTTTTTATTTATTGTTAATATTTATAAGTTCTGTAATGGTTTTTCCCGAGTTCCCCCCTGTATTTCTCCCTATTTGGTTTCCCCTGCCTTTGTTCTCCACAGCCTGTCACTCTCTGGGAAGCCTCTCCTCTCCATCCAGAGTGTTCGAAGAGACTCGGTCCCAGATTGGAGCAGGCTGGGGAACCCCCACCCCTCGTTTCCCATTCACTGTCTGTGCGACATCCATATTTCCCTTATTGGCTTTCCCTCTTGTGTCCACCCCCTTCTCCCAACCCCTTATAAGCGGTAACCACACCTCTGGCAGTGTGAGAGGCTCAGAGAGACGCGTGGCTCCCCTGTGAAGAGCAGGTGACAATAAAAACCATCTAGCCACAAAGTAGCCTCCTCGCTTCCTACCTTCGTCAAGCCTCACCAACATCTCTCGTGCAGCTCTGACCCACCGGGGGGGGGGAGGTAGCCGGTCCGCCTGCTGCTGCCAACCGAGTCTGGAAGTATTCCTAGCCAGGGCTAGCCGGGCGCAGCTGGAAGCCACTTTCTAGTCAGGCTCGAGGAATATTTTCACCCAGCCAGGGCAGCTGGGACTAGCTGGAAAGCCGTCTCCAGCAGGCAGAGGGAATCATTTCAATTCTCAGATTCTGGATTCCACCATCAGTGGCCAGGCTCTCAGCCCAGATACCCCTGGTGCTCTCAACTTTCTCCCAGCTAGAAATGAGTTGGCAGAGACCATCACAAAGATAACTGGAATAAGGGTGGATAAACATCACACTCTTCAAGGTCTGAAAACAGGTTTGGTGTCAGAACCCAGGACATCCCTCTGGCTGCCCTGGGTGATCCAAGACCCCGGCAAGGGGTCCAGAGACAAGCCACAAGAGCTTGATTAGAATAGTATTAATTCACCACCGGGTGTAGATGTAGAATTTTGGGGTTTTAATGGGGGTGCAAGGCAGCAAGATGGAGGAATCTGGGTGTGTCCCTGTCCTTCTGCTTCTTCCTCTTGTCCTCCATCTTCTGCTGTGGTGGTGGCACTTTTGGATTGGTTTAGCATAGAAATGCACTGTCTAACATAGGTGATAGGTATTGGTATTTTACTGTAAATATAGATCATGTAATATTTGGTATAAAAAAGCTAAGACTGCCTTCAGGGTGGTCAGTTGGTGATGACCAGCATTGTAGCTAGAACCCAAGCAGGGTAAGAACAAAATGTACTAGATAAGAAATAATAAACAACCTTGAGAATCTGAGCCAACGCATCCCGACTTCTTCTGGCACAGGGCTTGGGAGGAGCACTTCTAACAAACATCTCGGGGGGCCATCAGCCCAGAAACAAAGAACCGAGAGTTTGGCTCAAGACAACCTTGGTTTGCTATCGGCTTATATTTTTTCATAGACATACCAATCTGTATGAATTCACAGTACAAAAGAAGTTTTCTGTGGCACGTTATGTGAGCTGCAAAACAACAGAGCTCTTCCACTTAAAGTGATGAATCATTGCAACATGTATGATTTTGTTAGACATTTGAAAATGGCAATTTTCATTGCTGTACCACAGTTTATGCTAAGCCTTCTAAAAAACTCCAGCAGAGTTAATAAACCCACTGAGTAATGACCCTTTGAGATATTGCTGAACCAATGCTAACAAAGAGAGCCAGTGAGAAGCTTACATCTCATCACTTTATATTCTGGGGGAGCAATGTTGTATGTAGCAGTAATTCAGTTGTAATTAAACAGAAACTGTTATATTATTTCCTTCAGTGAAGTACAGAACCACTTCTTACTAGTACTGCTAATTAGACAGTAGAGAAGGTATCATGAAAAAATAATGACCACTTTCCAGTCCCTAATTTCCTGGGCTGGGGAGAGGAAGTAGGAGATTGCAAACATTATTAAAATATTTCACTCATTTTGCATTTTGAAACCAGAGCAAGAGAAATGTTGTTTGGATGCAATGACCCACATTTTCAAAGTTACTGTGTGACACTTACATGGATTTCACCTGAAGCAGCAGGTTTCTGGATTTCAAACTCGAGAAATCTACCTGATAATGTTTGCTTTTAAACCTGAAAAAGTGGCTGATGCTGTTTCCTAAAGCAAGCTTCTATGGTATCCGAAGAAAACCTGTGAAAATTCCTTTTATACCAATTAAACAACTATCTTCATAATCATGTTGTATATCAGAGTCCTGGTTCAGAATATGAGCATACCTCATCAACTCTCCTGTCCTGCATCATACCTTGAACAAGTTCTCTCTGATTAATAGATTCCTTTGTTTACAAGTGAAATGATGATAGCATTGCCCTACTGACTCAGACAGAGTGGGACTATCCCTGGTGAAGTCACACAAAGAAAGGCAGTAATATTTTAAACTGGAAACACAAAATTTCCTGGGGTTACCTGACAGGGCCTTGTGTTTCATATAATCACAGAAGAGTTTGGGTAGAAAGGACCATAAAGACCATCTTGTTCCATCCCCTGCCTTGGGCAGGGATACCTGCCGCTAGACCAGGTTGCTCCAAGCCCTGTGCAATCTGGCCCTGGACAATTCCAGGGACAGAGCAGTCACAGCTTCTCTGGGAAACACATTTTTACTGTCTTCTTTGTAGATTCTCAAAACTCACCTGGACATAATTGTGTGCAACCTGCCCTAAGTGAAGCTGCTTTAGCAAAGGGTTTGGACTAGATGATCACCCTTCCAAGCCCAACCATTCTATGATTCCACAGCTCTGTGACAACTTCTTCAGGATGAGCCTGTGGATCTCCATCAAGATTTGGAATGACCTCTGAAACCAGAAACATGATTGTGGAAGCTAAACACACCAAGATTACTAAACCCAGAGAGACAAAAATGGTATCGACTAAGAAATTAGTATAATTAGGCTAAGTGTTCTGAAACCTTGTTCTACCCAACTGTTGAAAGCATTCCTGCTGGCCTGAGATATACCAGGTCTCTTTGTAAAATACATTTACCAACTCAGTGAAGAGAGGCCCCAGTGAAACGGAGCATGGCAGCTATATTTGCATTTTTGCAGCTGTACTGATACTGAGCGAAAGGGGCAGAAATAGAATAACAGAGTCATTTTCTCTCCTGAAAAATCCCAGGGCAATTTAGCTTTGCAAGTAGACTTCCTTACCCTACCCTCTCCAGCAAAACCACCTAGGGAATAAATTCTTTTCTGTGGAAAAGGACAGATGTTCCATGGTGACAAGCAACTGGAAACCTAGTTTTTTTTCTCCAGCTGCAAAAACATTTCTAACTATTATTAAATGCTTTACCTTTTATTTTTCTCCTGACGGCTTGAGTTTTCCTTCCTCTGTGCCCTTGCATTCCCTTGAGGTTCCCACATGCTATGAATCACTGTCCTTCATCAAATGAATGCTTTATAACCTTACTTCTTAGTCTGTTATTTTGACAACTTTTTTTTTTTTCATTTTTTTCCGTCATTTGTAATGTTTGTTTCTATAAATGAATCTATAGTAACTGGCCTCTTTCCAACAAAAATCAACAATTTGTTCCACAAGCACTATTAAAGCTTTTCAGATGTTGAGAATTTTTCTTTTCATGCTTTCTGTTTTTAAATATAGGATGAAGAGGTTATTTATTATTTACGGTACAATTCGTTTTATTACCCTTCATTACTCCCAACAATGGTAGATGAAGGCTGTGATGCTGGGAAGCCCCAGCATCTTCCTGGAGTACCTATCCTTTTACCATGCATTATAAATTAGATAATGAATTACTAAAGAACCAATTTGTATTTTTCTGAACAAGTTAGACACTGGCAATTCTGCTGATTCTCTTAATGTTCTCTTTAAAGACCAAATTGCTGTTATGGCCAGGAAAGATCTTCAATAACTCTGCAGCATGCAAACTACGCAAAGAGTGACCTAGGTCTGAGATAAGCACAGCATGGCTCCTGCAGAGTCAGACAGAAAATGAAACCTTTTTGTCTCATCTGCCTTCAAAACCCACAAGATTCCCATTTTAATAGTTATATTTTATTTATAGAGCAGCTGCCTACAGGGATAACCCTAGGTATACTGGACACTTGGTGGAAGAATTTCTTCATCTTTTTTTCTTTCACTTCAGTAGGCTTTCAATCTTCCTTTGCTTGCCCCCTCAACTTTTCTCCCTTAGATACCACCTTTCCATCACATGTTTTCCAGCCCATAATCCCCTCAAACCACAGCCAAATTTTAGGAAGGAAGTCCTTTTTAACAAAAACAATGACTTTCAATGTGACTGTAGTTATTACAAATGCTGAAAATTATGATAGTGGCTTTCCTTTCTTAAACCATTGGTTTTCAAGGAACAAACTCAGAGCTCCACTTCCCAGTTTTTGAAGTGTTCTTTGGCATGCACTGTGGTTTTGGGAAAGTGTAAGCTGTGGTGTATATATATATGCTTGGATTCATCACGTCACTTCCAGTACCTCACTGAATCATGTGGATGCCTCAGGCTTATTCTCTTCTCAGCAGTGAAAAATGTAGATATCTGCTTAGGATATTTTATTCAATCCTGAATTTTGATTCAATTCCTGCAAATATGGCTTCAATTCAATAATAGTAGGCCAGAATGGTCAAATTTCCCCTTGAAATTTCTTCAACAGGTAGGAAGAACCTTCTTGTAAGGGACCATTTTCTCTGAGCCAGCTGGAGACAACTTCAATTCCCATTGTACTGGCCAAGGGAAAAAAAAAAAAAAAAAGAATCCTCCACTATATTTAGCTATTTTTGTTCCATAGTATTATTATTATTCATAAGAATTGTATTCATAATTCTCATTCTTAAATGGAAAATTAATAAGAAAATAATACATTACACATTTTTGTCATAGAGAAGTGTGAAGGGCTTGGTGGAACACCTCCAGCATTTGCCTGAAAGCCTCACTGTTTAGTGCACTTCATTTTAATACTAATTCTCTCCAGAAATTCTTGCTGCAATTAATTCGAGCCATCTAAATTTAAAACATACTAATTAGGCAGCCAACAAAAGGGAAAGTCTACCCTTCCAGGAAATTGGAGCCTTAAATATAGCTCTCATCATTTAACTATTTGGATTTTAAAGGGAAAAAAGATATTTTGAGGCAGAAGGTTCCTGGGCTGTAGAGATATATGAGCTCAGGCACTAACTATGAAACAGGAATAAAGCTCTGTTTTAGTCTAGGTGAATAATGTGATTTCTATTACATTTTTACCTTTTTAAGCTAAAAATTTAAGTAGTGTTGTAGAAGGTTCAGAACTAACAGAACAATCTGCCTTTTCTTACATAGAACTCACGAATTGAAAAGTTTTGAGTTAGACTGGATATCTCAAATTAAAAAAAAAAAAAATTCTAAAGGATACCTGCAGCTTCTGACAAGGGTTCACAAGAGTTATGAAGTTATGATGTGCTCCCAAATTATTTAATAGACATTTGCAGCACTGCATGTGGCCCAAGAACTCCAAGAAATTAATTTCAGGAGACTGTGTAAGAGCTCCTGTTTAATGGTCTTTGACAAAAACACAGTTCAGGAAATTTAATTTAATTTAATTTAATTACAAGTTTCTTCAAAATAAATCCTAGTTTATTTTCTAATTTTTTTTTTTTTTTTATCCACTGACGACTTAAAATAAAACCTGTGAGGACTCAAACTGAAACTAATGATGGGCTCTTGATTGCCCTGTAGCACCACCTGATGAGGCAACATGCCAGCTGGAGCACTTGCCTTATGAATTCTTTTTAAACTGGAACTTTTTCAAATTGCATGTCCAAGAGTTAAGTGGAAAGCCTTCTCCTTTCTCTTCCTTTCTGAGCAGTTCATAGAAATGGACATATGAGGAGCAATTTACATGAAAAGTTATTTTTCCCTTGCCCTGTCTCCAGCTCCCAAATACAATCATTCCCTTAAAAAGATGTGAGAAGCTCCACACTGCCTTAATATCAATTTCTGGGTAAGTCAAACTGGATTCATTTAAAAATTTTAATTGGAAGATGATATATTGCCAATTTCCCCTCTCCCAATATCACAGTTATGTCACAATGAGATGAGGGAATATGGTTGGCAGGACACAAAGAAAACAACATTCAAAGATTCCTTCATTCAAATGAAATGTGGAATTGAATTAGCTGACAGTTCAGATAACATTCAGTTATAAAGATACAGTTGACCTGCACCTGAAAGAGGTAATATCAAGTTGGGTGAATATATAATTTATAACCTAATCTCCTCAAGTACTTTTCTTTTCCTACCATTCCTACAAAAATCTACATCAATCCATACCAGTGTTATTCAATCTAATATACATTGAGGTTGAGGAGGCTGCTGTGAGATCTAATTTCTCTACTCATCAGATGGAGGTAGTCAGATTAATGCCAATCTAGAAGAAATACAAGCAACTACCATTTTTAATGGCTTATTTTATTCTACTCATTATTTCAAGCTCTGTAATTCTTGAAAATTGGAAGTTTCTTGGTAAACTTATTAATTAGTATATAATAACTATTTAGTAGTTTTCTATTTGGGGAAATATGTAGGTGTTTGTTCAACTTTTCTTAAAATGTTCAGTGACAGACCTGAACAGTGGTTAGATTGGATCTTTAGCTGTGTATACACAATATATAATTATCATTAATACTTTTAACATTCTGATTGAATGACAGAACCACGTATAGGTGGCTGTCAAAGGCACAGTGTGTTTGTACACACATACTGCAGGTAAGCAGCTCTTCTGTTTTCAATTTTAGTAGGTAAGTGTGCTGGTTGCAGCTGAGGTAATTTTTTTCCCAATGGCTGCTGTGGAGCTGTGTTTTGGGTTTGTGCTGAACATGGTGAATAACACAGAGATATTTTTGTTATTGCTGAGCAAGGCTTACACAGAGCCAAGGCCCTTTCTGCTTTTTGCACTGTCAGGCTGGGGAGGGGATGGGGGGGTGCCTGGGAGATTAGGAGGAGACACAGCCAGGACAGACCCCAAGTGACTGAGGGGTTGTTCCAGACCAAGTGACATCATGCTCAATGGATAAAGTGGGGAAAGGAGGAGGAAGGGGGGATGTTTGGAGTGATGGTGTTTGTCTTCCCAAGCCACTGTTACATGTGAGGGGTTCTGGCTCTCTGGAGACGGCTGAACACCTGCCTGCCCATGGAAAGCAGTGAATTAATTCCCTTTTTTGCTCTGCTTGTACTCATGGATTTTACTGTGTCTATTAAACTGTTTTTATGCCAACCCATGAGTTTCCAGCTTTTACCCTTCCAATTCTCACTGTGATCATGCTGGTCAGGGAGTAACCAAATGGCTACAAGGGGCTGGGGGCTGGATGGGGTTAAACCACAACAGTCAAAAAACTTGGTCATTTTAAACCTTTTTCACATCACAAAACCCATCAGAAACATTCTGAAGTGCTACATTCATAAAATGGTGTTGATATTTATTTTTCTGAATTATTTTGAACCTCTCAAAATGGAAGAGTCACACTATTGCAAACAGCTTATGTGTCTTTGAAATATTTCTTAATCATAAACATTATGGAATAAATTACCCGGAGCCCATTGCATACCAGTGACAGTGCAAAGATTTTGGTTTGCTTCTGTGCTTTCTTGAGATAATTCCTGATATGCACAAAAACCAAATGCCTGGGAGTCTTTTGAAATAATTTTAAATTCAGGTGTTATAATTTGACCTTGTTATAACAAGTTATAATATAAATTGTTATCAAGTTGTCCCTGTTAAAAAGTATTTATGGGTTTTCCTGAAGAGTTGCCCTAAAATCTGTATAGAGTAAGAACTTTTGTCAACCAGGCAATTAAAGCAAAATGGCCAGCAAACACATCATTTTCAACTTTTAATCTTTTCTCCTTTCTTTAAAAGAATCTCATAATATTAAAACTATCAGAAATATTGTGTGCGACAGAAAAACAAACTTTTTTTTTTTCAACAAATATTTTATACTTTAATGACATGTCTAAAGAGATAGTTTAGATAGGAAACTTTTCTTTAAGTCCTTTTGTAGTCTTTGCATATTTTTAACCTCTGCTTTTTTTTCTAGCCTTTATCCTGTTGAAACTAGGTATTTTTTTGCTATAGCATTTCCATTTATGCCGCATCTATGACTTAAAAGACAGATATTCAGTGAAAAAAAGTTATATCAAGCTTCCAATTGCAACAGATCAAGAGAAAATGTGTCTAAAGATGAGATGATTGTAATGGTATATATTCAGTGACAAAGTTATGAGCCAATGGTTTAAAATTATTGATGAAATTTATAGCGAAACAAGTTCTTATCGTGCAAATAATCTAGTAGATGATGATGGTAAATAAGAGTTAATATCTCATACAAGGAAAATCTAAGTATATATCATCACAGCTGTCAGAACAGAAATTTGGAATCTAATCATGCCATTGCATTTTTACTTTTTTTTTTTTTCAGCATTATTTTGGCATTTCCTGCAGTTAATCTCTGTTGGATCACCTGTTGCTCTTTTAAGTGATACAACTGCTTTACTCCTCAGTGAAGGAGCCCATATGCTGTATAATCTGCTTCTCCCTGCTATGGTTCTATCTCAGTTCTTATCTCAGAGATTTAAGAGTCTTATACCCAGGTCTCTTTAAGGAAAGTTGACCTCAGGGAAAAATTTGGGAGCATATGAGCTAGATTTGGGAGTTGTTTGGTTTGATTCTTGTGATGTCAAACTTGACTGACAAGTTTAAAATGTTAAAAAAATCAACAAAAGAAACAAAAGCAACAAAAAAGTCCTGTTTTCAAATGTTTATGTAACTTGAAAGCAACAAACAAATAACAACAGTCTTGCCATCTGCTTCATACATTTTAAAGAAATTATCTTTTAGAAAAGGGAAATATTATCAAGGAAAAAGATGGAAGAATATAAACCTTGAAGATTAAAGTGCATTCTCTGATACCTATAGAATAAATAATCTAGTGTGAAATGATTGATCCTTAGTTTTATATTCTAAATGGTTCAAGCACAATATTAATTTTACCACAAATATTCCACGAGTGTCATGTTTTCTATAAAATAGATGCAGGAGTGTTTAGATAAGACTTTGAAATTGGAATGTGTAAACTGTTTAATGGACTTGCTCATTTCCCAGTTACTTTCGTTCAAAATGCTTAAATCATATAAACTTTTTCTAACAACTGAAATGCAAACACCTATTTGCTATCAGTAGGTAAAATTTCTTTTATTGAAAAAAAAAGAAAAAATAATGCTACACTGTAGATTTCTATTTAAAAACAACTTGAACATTAGTAAATTTAAGAAAAAAAGTTATAATTTGATTTTGTTAGCCAAACTATTATTGCTTAACTACATGATTACAGATTGTCTTTATGACAAGAATTTGCAGAACATTTAAAAAAAAATTAAAATTATTAATTTTAAATAAAATTTAAAAAATTAATATTTTGAAAGATTATTACTATTCATTTGAAAAATAAAATCAAAGCTGGCTGATTAAAAAAAGGCTACAAATTCTAGGAATAAAATTTTAAGCTGTTGCATATTTTCTTTCAACTTTTGTAAATGTTTCAATAAAAAGATGAATTATGATTTATTTCAAACTACAAATTATCTTTGTGTTTCTCAAACTATATTGTTTCTCTCAGTCAATATATCAGTTGAAAAGACTATTGACAAACATGTTTTGTTTTCAAGCAATTGATAAACTACAGAAAAAAATATGCTTCAAATATAATACTTTCTTTGAAACAAAGGCTGCACAATAGTTCACCTACAAAAGAGAGGAGAACAATTAAAGAAATAATATTAGAATTGTAATGATATAATTGTAATGATAAGCCAGAAGAAGTACATCTGCTTTTCCCTTGCGGAATAATATAGCTAAACCTTTGTCTTTGGATTGGTAAAGTCATCTGCACTGCTGTACTCACAGCTCAATGAATCACTCTGGGCATAGAAGACCAGGTGGTCATCACCCCTATTCTTGACCAAACATGTACTTAGCCTCTTAACTAGAATATTTTTCTATCTGTAAACCATCAAAAATTCCTTGAGGTCACCATTTCTGTCAATTACACTCAGCTTTTAAAACAAAAATTAATATTTTTTTTCTTCCAGAAGCTAAACCTGACCACAAAATCTTTCTAATTTATAGCAAAACTGTGGTTTAGCCTGCTTCTAATGGGCGATTTGCAGCAACCTCTGTTGCTGAAGTCCCAGTGGGGTACATGTGACCAGGACAGTGTTTGAGAGAAATGTGAATGAAGAACAATGTACCTTCTAATTCTGCTGTCTCTGAAAATTCTGCTGTCTCTCAAAGGTGTTATTGAAACATTTCATCTACCACAGGCACATATTTGTGAAGCACTAATGGAAAAAAAAAGGACATGGATATTTCTGGAGCAAATGACATTGAATAAGAGGGAATTACAGAAATACATGAGGAGTATCCAGCAAATCTGCTAAGATTTGCTTTCAACTAAACCCTGATTGTTTTAAACAGCACTTAAAACAAACAAACAAAAAAAAAATTCCCAACTTCTACTTACAGTTGATATTTTGATAATAGATAAGGCTTGCTTAACAATTGCTATTACTTACACAAGACATGGAACTGGTTAACAGTGATCATCAGAACATTGCATTACAGCTTTCTAAACCTCCTGTCAATGGAAAATGATCTTCAGAGCAGCAGAAGGAATTTTGACCTCATAATCTGTGCACTTTTCCCCTAAAAAGAATAAAGTGTGTTATTACTTCAAGGACAACAGTAGGAAGTAGGTTCCTCCAGCATGGCTTGATGATGTCCCTGATATTGAGGTTCTCCAAGACTACAGATTTTTTTAAAAAACAAACAAACAAATAAAAAACCAACCAGAAAAAAAAAAATCAAAACAAAAAGCAAAAGCAAAACCAAAAAAAACCCCAAAAAAACCCCAAAAACCCCACCCTAAACCAAACAAAAACAAACAAACAAACAATATAATATATATATACACTCACACAGACACAATTAGGAAAAACTTAAGCCAATTACTAACTATTTATGTTTGTATCACCTGCATAATTATACTTATGATATCATGGAGAGGCCAGAATCTATTTCCAGTCTTATGATACTTAGTCCCTAATCAAACTTATATTCAGAAATATCCTTTTTAATTTGATTTTTAATGACTGAGCCACAGAAATTCTTGTTATTATAAACCAAAAATAGAGCATCTTATGAAGATTTTGTGTAGTTTGTTCATAACTGCTCTAAATCTGTTATCATTCCCAAAGTTGAAGCATGGTAACATAATGTACAAATGTTCTTAGTCTGCTTCAATGCAATGTCAGATAGACTGGTTTAAATTCAAAGCCTTTCTGATTCCAAAGTCTATTAAGTTGACTGACCATACCAAAACTGATTAGAAGCAATCATTCTATCTGTTACTGTGTCTCAGCTGTGAAGATAGAACTAGTGAACAAATATGAACTAATAGTGGCCAAATGTAGTCTTAAATATTAACAAGCTGTTTTTGCAGGGATCACATATTTATGCTCCAATATCCTGGCATTGAATACATTCTTAATGTGTCTCAAGATAGGTTTATGTCTCTCTTTACTATCTATATGTTATTAAAAAATATCACATCAATTAATATTTATGTATGTCTTTATACATAATGTTTTATAAAGACACATCTGGCCAAAAGGATGTCCCCCTTTTATGGATTAATGAGATATGTTCCCTGTCTGCATATATTATAGAAAACAAACAACTTAAAATATTAGTAACTATTCAGTAATTCTTCTGTCATAGGGCAGGGCATCTCATTTTAAATTCCTCACTATGAGCCAAATTCAACTTTATCACTGCAAAACTAACAATATATCCATTATCTTCAGATTAAAGCTAAAAGCTTTTGATATGACAAGCAGGCAATTCATCCTGTTTATCATCTGACAGCTAATTCTCCTCCTCGTGCTGCAATAGTGGAGTACAAGTGTTCATTTTGTCACACTAGCTTTACCCTGCCTGAATTTCTTCCCTTAATGCATGTTTGTATTAATCTCCAGATTGTCTTCAAAGTGAGAAGGTGGATGTCCCTGCCAAAATTTTAGCACTTCTAAATAATTGATATAATCTCACTGGAGCTCAGAGAGAATTCTTAACCAATCTATCAATCTATTTTAAAGACTGAGAACAGACTTGAGGAAGTGGGGGAAACAGAGATGAAAGGTAATTACATTTAGCACTATGTGGCTAGAATTTCCATCCTTTAAATTTACAAATTTTAATTTGGCTCTAATTGCTTTTGTAGATTAACAGACCAGTTGTATGAGTATTACATTTGCTGTTTACTCTATTTCTGTCTCCTCTCCTTCAAAACTGCCCATACATCATGCAGCAATGTAAAAGGCAGATGTACATTGGCCTTTGCAGCTGTAAACTCATTAGCTGAAAGATAATTTTGCTTGTGGATTTCAGAATTTCTCATTTGACGTTAAAGTGTATCCATGGGTCCTCAATTAAAAATTGGGCTAAATATAGAAAGAACTGAAGTTTATTTATTCATTAGTTTATTTTGTTTGGTATTTTGGTTTGGAAGACAGGTGTATGCCAAGGAGAGATGGAGCTTCCCTTGGAATGGAGAATGCAAATCCCCTCCCTCCAAATTATTTTAATTTTGAAATTAAGGGGCTTTCAGGCAAAGATATGGGAATAGGAATAACAGTTCTTTACTAGGAATATTAAAAAGTACAAATATGGTAGTACAAAAAGAAGCAAATAAACAAAGAAAGAAAACACTGTCAGAGTCAGAACATGATCTGACACCCTGTTGATCAGAGTGTTGGAAGCAGTCCAAATAAATCCTCCTGGAGTAACAGATGTGGTTCTGTTGGAGTAGAGGTGGTCCTGTAGAAAGGGTTCAGTAGGGATGAGATGAGTCCGGTCTTCCTCTGAGAAATCCAGTGGAAAACAGGCTACCTGGTGTTCTGAATCTCAGGTTTTATCCAGCTAGGAATGCTTGGCTCCTCCCACTGGGTGGAGCATCTCACAATGGGATGCTGCAATTTTATCAGTCATACAGTGAGCTTTAATGGCCCATTAATAGAAGGAGGGAGGATGGGTCATGAAAGAGATAACACCTCCCCAACCTCATTTAACAGATGGCAAAAAAATACATACTCTTGGTTACATCTTGCATTGCAACCCAAGACATTTGGTTTGGTTTTTTTTTTTTTTTTTTTAATGGAAAAATGAAAAAGGAGTGCTTAAAGACACAGGTATGTTTTTCTTACTGAAACGAATTTCAGGCACTTAAAGGAGTCTTGTCACTTTTACTATTTATTTAATTGCCTATTGCTTAGTTACAGAACAATATTATTTCCACCACTTTACCAGCTGCTACCAGAGTAAATTCACAGATTCTCATACAACACTAATTAGGCAACTATTGTCATCACCAAATGCACAGGGTAAGTTTATGGGGGGGAAGGACAAGAATAGTTGTTCCTTAAGGTGGCTCAAACCTGATTGACACTGCTGCACCTAGTGTCATGTTTGAGTTCACTCCAGGGCTTTCTCTTAAGCACTACAAGTTCAACATTTACTGAGAGTGGTAGAGTCCAGATTTGGATCTGCATTTAAAAAATCCAAAAAAACCTAACCGCTGTCAGGATGTAGGAGTGAGGCCATGGGGAGGCCTTCCACACTGTTGCTGTGGATCACTTCATCACTAGACACAACTGATCCAGATAGAGATGTTACTACTTTGAAAAGAGAGAAAAGTAGGATGCTTCCTCCAACATATATTATTTGTATATAATGACTTGAATGAAGAGACAACTACCAAAAATGTAGTATGCCCCAAAAACAAGCATCATTAGCTCCCCAGCTTTTCTGTGACAAGTAGGGGACAGAAAACTTTTAAAAGTCTGGGTGCAGCTCCTCCAAACATACCGAAGTCCAGAAACCAGGCTTTCAAACAGCACAATTTTTGGGGAGGAGATCCAAAATATTCTTATAATGTGGATGATTTATGAAGGAAAATATAATAAGTAGAAGAACTAATTAAGCACATGTAGGAGAAAAATATTGGTGAGGTACAGGAACAGGTTTTCTGGAGAAGCTTGTGGCTCCCCAGTCTCTGGAAAGGTTCAAGATTAGATGAACTTGGAGAAACCTCTGGAAGTGGAAGCAGTGAGAAGGAGGCTGGAGTGAGATAGTCTCTAAGGTCCTTTCCAATGCAAACTCTTCTACGATTCTATTGGACCAGCTTCATCTACTTTATTGATAGTTTATGAAGTATGTTGAATAAGGATCAGCTCTTAAATCAGAGCATGTGAGAAGATAATCACTACCAGAGAATTAAAGTAAGTGTAGCATCAGACGTTCTCAACTTCTAAATGTCGTTACACAGATGATAATCCTGATTCTGAGATACAGCAGGAATCTTTAAAAATAAATAAGCAACCCTGTTTTCTAGTAGTTAGAGATGTGAGAAAACATGTACTAGTGAGCTAGTAAGTCCATACCCTTATTCACAACAGGACTTGCTGCAAGTAACAAAACCAAAACAAGCCCCAGGATCAATTTTACCCTGGTCTGATGCATGAGGAGGCATTGAAGAGGCTGTGGTCAATATCTCTGAGACACTTACCCAGCCTGAGGCTTTACAAGATGAGAGTAAATGGCGTCAGATTGCACCAGGGAAGGTTTAAATTGGGCATTGGGAAAAAAGTGCCTCACTAATACTGTTTTCAAGCCCTGGCACAGGGGGCCTGGGGCTGTGGTGGAGCCACCATCCCTGGCTGTGTCCAAAAGACACATGCATGATACTTTGGGATATTGTTTAGAAGTCATAACAGTGATGCTGAGTTAATGGATGAGCTTAAGGATCTTAGAGGTATTATTCTAACCTTCGTGATTGTATGTTACACTAATTCTGCTGAAGTAAGCTGCTTTGACTTCAGGCACTCCCTGAGATGTCTGCAACAGAGCTCTAGCAATCCAAGGATTGGTGTGCTTCACATAAAATCATTTAAATAACTTCCATCTTAAAGGCCATATTCTCCTTATTTTCCCCTCCTCTAAATCTTACTTATAAGCAAAGATAGTCAGTCCCTATTTGAAGGGGTTTTTTTTAATGACCTTTTTTTCATCTGAATATAACAATGGAGGATGATTGAAGAGCTGAGACTCAAAGACTCTTCAATTTTACAAATTGGTTTAATTTGATGAAGAAGGAATTCTACATTTTGTTAAATTATATTATGATAAAGAGGAACTGGTAGCTTCTCAGCATGAATCTGAAAGCAAATTATTTCCACAAAAAAAGGACGATGTATTTAACCAGACAAGTAATTATGTTGTGGTCCTACTATCTCCCCTGCTTCAGTTTAGAAAAAGAATTCAATTATCACTCCATTAGATCAAAAAATAATTTTAGTGATACCTTCAAATTGAATTCATTTATTCCTAAGCATGCTCTGGATTAACCTTCATGCATTTGGCTGATTAGAATCTTCAGTCAATACTGTTATTCGAAAAATCTACATTAACTTTTTACAATTTGTATTTTATGTTAACATGTTCTGTTATTGATTTTTCTGATGCAGTATGCCATAATCATATTAATTTTCTAGGTCAGATAAGTGGTGGGGTTTTTTGGTTTTGATGGGTTTTGTTTGTTTGTTTGTTTTTTAAATAAAATTTGTTTTTTCTGTTATCTTGTGTCCTTACCACACTTTTCAGGTAACAATTACATTTCCATTACTGTCTTGAGATGCTGTAAAGGTACAAGTTCATAGATAAAGTCTTCCAAATCAAAAAGGAAATCTTATCCTTGTTTTATAGATCTGTTATTTTCTTGACTTTTAGATTTTACTTTTTTTCTCATATTTTATGTGTTTGCTTGTCTGTTTCCTTCTCTGTCATCACCTGATCCAGCAGACTAAGGTTCTGCTTAAGGATAAAACTACAGCAAAGCAGAAATAAGAGTAAGGTGATGTTACAAGTTTGGTTCCACATATACTATGTGCAGGTGTAAGAGGTTGACTGTGACAGGTTTCTACACTGCCCAGGGAGACATTTGAATGCTTTCTTAATAGATCAGTCCTGACATTTTTTCCCATAAAATCATTCTGTCTATCATTTTAATACATGCAATATCCCTAATACTCCAAAAATTTTAAGTAAAATGCTACATCAACAGGCCAAGAAGCTTGTCCAGACCTTTTAGAATTCTTAAAGATAAGCTTTATCACCTCTTTTTTTCCTTTCAAATTAAATATCACAGATAATACAGTCCTCCTAAACAGGATGAAGAGGCAGAAGGAATATTCTGTAGCAAGCTGGGAGAAGTTTCATGATGACTGCCCCTTGATTCTCATGGGGTGCATCAGCTTAGCAGGTGTCTGCTGGGAATAAAGCACAGCAGAGAGCAAAGAGCTGAGGAGGTTGCTGAGATGTATGGAGCAGACCTTTTTGACTGAGGTGGTGAGTGAGACAACCAGAGGAGGAGCCTCGCTGGAGGTGCTGATGGTAAGGAGAGGAGGGCTGATGGGAGACATGGTGGCTGAGGATTGTCTTGGGCTCCTTGACCACCAAATGGGTTTCCCATTCTAGGAGGAGTAAGGAGACAGGTCAGGAGAGCAGCCCCTTGAGATTCTGGAGGGAAGAGTTTGGCTGGTTTAGGAGACTAGTTGACAAATTCCCCTGGAAGGCAGTCTTGGTGGCAAATGAAGTCCAGGAAGGCTGGATGTACCTCAGGATGGAACACTTAGAGATACAAGATCAGGCAGTCCCCACATGCCAAGAGATTAACAAGTGGGGAAAGGGATTTTCCTGTCCAAACAGAGAATGTTGGCTGAAACCTGGGAGAGGGGGGAATGGAGAGTGTACCTCCTCTGGAAGCCCATGTGGAACTTAGGAAAAATTCTTCACCAGAGAGGGTTTTCAAAGACTGGAACACACTGCCCAGGGCAGTGGTGGGGTCACCATTCTTGGAGGTATATAAGATTTGTAGATAGCTAATACCAATACCAACACCCAAAGGCATTGGTTAGAGATGGGCTTGGCAGTGCTGGCGTAACAGCTGGACTTGATGATCTTAAAGCCTTTTTCCAAACTAAATGATTCTATGATTCTATAATAATATTCTCACTTCAGTAGATGAGTTTATTGTGTTTTATCATCCTTATACAAGAGAGCATAAAATCTTGCACATTTTTAATCACAGAATAGATGTTGCCACTAAAAACTTAAGAGAGGAGGAAAAATTTTATTTTCTATAATTTTTAAGGGTTACATATGGTCTCATGTCCCAAAATCATTAAAATCTTTCTGATTTACCACTATGCACCAAAATTTTTCCTGTGGTGTTTTATATTACCTCACACATTTTCTGTGTGAGGTAATACACACATCTTCCATAACTCGGAAGCTATGACTCTTTTCCATTTTATTTCTTTTATTTTTATTTATTTGTTTCATTCTTTATCACAGGACTTAGGAGTGTGATAGAGTCTTAGAAAAATAATCAACACCTTTGATAGCTGAATGTTGATTCTGTCTAACTCTAACATTGAAAACTCTTTGTCAATTTATGCTAATTTATTTGCCCATCCAGTTAAGGTCCTCATCTATTGTATTCATAATTTCTCTCTGATTTGGACTAATGGCCTACTAGAAAGAAATTTTATTAAGTACTATTCAGCATTTATTTTCCTTGTTTAAAGTCCTTAGGAAAAAAACCCCACACTTAATGATGATTTCTATCTTAAATAGAAAATGGTCTTTTTTTACAGCACTGCCTTAACAGCGTAAGAGAAACGCTCAGCCTTTGCCTCTTACACAGAATACGCTGTAACATAATTTTATGGGTGCTTTAAGAAAAATCTCTTGTTTTCTAGCTCCACTTCATGGTCTGAAAGCTATCTTTGCTAAAAGATAAGTAGCAAGTTCAATCAGTTCACTGAAGCAAGTGAGTTTCTCTGAGGTGTCACTCACAAACTGTCTACCAGCTTTATCCCTTCTGTTCAAGTTACATCCCAAATGCAACATCCCACTCAGGCAAAGCAAACCAACATATAAAAATGTTAATTAATAAACATTAAATGTTTATTTAATGTTGTCTCTTCAAAAAGCTTTCTACCTCAGTCCCCTGAAAAAAAAAATTCCTTTGTTTCTGAATTTGAGGATTATGCTCATTTATTCCTATTTTATAATTATCTTGAATTTCCCTTTACAAGTACCTTGTTTTCCAATGGTTGTTTTGACAATCTTGTCATATATTCATACAAGGAGAAGAATTTGCCTGTGTGGAAACAAATTTTGTTTGTCTCCGGAGTTGTAAGGTTCAAAATTTTTGCCATAACTTCACATCAGCATAGTTTAACTGAAATTTACACCTTCCCCAGACCTTACACACAGCAATAAATGATCCCCTAGAAGAGGGCTAGAAGGACTTTTCTATCTTTTCCTAAGTCCTCTAGGCCTACTTTAATGTGTGGATATTTGCAATAGAATGAGATTGATTACAGTGTCTATCATCATCCATGGATTTGCCAATTAAAAAAAAAAAAAAAAAAAAAAAAAAAGGAAGAAAATATTATTCAGTTTCATCCTCCACAAGTTGCCTAGAGAAGCTATGGCCTTTCCATACCTGGAAGTGCTCAAGGCCAGATGGGATGGTATTTGTAAGAACCTGCTCTGGTGGAAGGTGTCTCTGCCCATGCAGGGAGGTGAAATGAGATTACATTTACAATCTCTTCCAAAACAAACCATTTTGTGACTCTGAGACTGTAACACTTAAAACCTGTAAGGCACTAAAACTTGTTTCCCAGCCACATAATTTCTCCCTTGCATCAACACTAGATTTTCAGTTTGTATTTCCTTAATTTCTGGCTTGCCACTTAAAAAAAAGCATTCTACTTGTGCAGTACATCACAGCAATTTTTCCTTTAGTGTTTATATTGGCTTCCAGCTGTTAAGTGTAATGTAAAGCAGGAGGAAACAGCTTGTTAAACTTCCTTTTTTTGATTCCTGTTCACCTATGTCATGTGCTGACTTAGTCAGGGAATTTATTTGAAACTATATTTTGTTGCTCAATTTTACTACCTTATCTATCTCCAGTGTTTGAGCACTTTTATTTGTGTGTTAATATCTTGACCCATGTCAAAATCTCCCAAGAATAGGTGGTGTATGGATGAGCAACTCACAGCTGTGTTTGATCTACTTCTATCAGGCTCTGGCCACAGGTGATCTCTACAGCTGCGAGAAAAAAAATCTCAAAAAAGGAACCCAAAACAAATAGGTACAAATCAGTCAGAAAAGCCTTTTCAAGGCAGTAGGGATTCTTAGAGTCATAGTAGAGTTTGGGTTTGAAAGGACCTTGGACATGGTCTCATCCCATCCCTTTGCCATGAACAGGGACACCTTTCACTGAGGTTAATCCAAGCTTCATCCAATCTGGCCTTGGACACTTCCAGGGGTGGGGCAGCCACAGCTTCTGTGGGCAATCTGTTCCAGGGCTTCATCACGCTCACAGAGAGGAACTTCTTCCTGATATCTAATCTAAATCTACCTTCCTTCAGCTTAGGGCTGTTCTCCCTTGTCCTATCACCCCTCAACCCTGTGAAAAGTTCCTCTCCAGCCTCCTTGTGTTCTCTTGTGGTAGAAAGTGCTATAAAATCTCCCTGGGTTGTCAGAAGAGCAGCAGCAGAAAGAAGTGCAATGGAGGAGAAAGAACAGAGAGAAAGGTAAGAAGGGAGTGGGAGAGTGTCTTGTGGACAAGGGAGGAGTTTCTGTCCCTGTTGTCAGTGTAGTGCAGCCACTCCACAAGCTCAAGCTTGGAAGTCACTTTGGAAGGATTGCCATTTGGAAGCCACAAGCAGTGTATGTTACCTGAGAGGAGCCTGTGGAGAAACATACTGAACGCTTATCAGCTTTAATGTACACACAGAAAACAGGGAGAGGCAGCACCAGAACTGCGTGTGTAGGGAGAGGCACTCTGCTGAAACTTGTTACAAACCCTACAAAGCCCTCTGGCTTGGTGTCCTTCTCACATTTTGGGCTGTTTGACTTCGTGTCTTCAGCAGGTGGGACCCATGTGCTGTCCAAGCAGACTGGTGGAATCTTTCTGTTGCAAGAAAAGCCAGGTTTTCTCCATGGACAGGTGAAACCTTTTCTGAACTTTTCAAAATATTTTTGAAATTTATATAAAAGAACATATGTTAAAAAAAAAAAAAAAAGAGAGAGAGAATGACCACCTTAATGTAATAGACAGAGAGTTCTTCTTAATTTTGTGACTTATTCCCTTATATGGCAGTCTTGAGTATTTTCCCTCATATGACTCAGGATTTGGTGTGGGGTTTTTTTCTAATTGTTTATTTCATAATTTCCCCTTTTTATGAGATGCTGCTCTTTCATTTACTGGATTCTGATTTCTCCTTCTTAAGACAAGCAGCAGGCCTTGGGCATTTGTTTGATAGTTTCTTTGTTTGTTTTGAGTTGGGTTGGGTTGTTTTTGATTTTTCTTTTTTATTTCATTGGTTTGTTTTTCATTTTTTTATTTATTTCAATAGTTGAAAGGGTACTACAATGCCATTATTTTAGTATTCTTATAGAGTGTGTTGACTACACAACACTGGCATCAATTCACTGTAGGATACGGAGAAAACTACACAGGCCTTGCCAGTATCCTTAGTAACTAGGTGTCTTAATATTTGCATTTCAGAGTTCTTCTTGGGGTGCTTTTTTTTCCCTTTTTCAAACAGGAACATCCTCAGATCTCTTTCTTCAGACATCTAGCCGAATCCAAAATGCTGTAATTTATTTGAAAGAAGGAAGAAAATTGTAACCATTGAGTTCAGCTCACACACAAAAAAGGGGAGAATTTTGCATTCATTGAGCTAACCACTCTTCACTGCACTGTTTCATTTTAATCTAATGCCATTCCACCTCCTCTTTCTTTTGTCCTGGCAGAGTCAATTATAACCACAGATTGCTACATGGAATTGCAGCACTAGAGAAACTGCTAGCACCTAGCTGCTCTGGCACAAGATCACACTAAACAGCTTATTAAGATTCAGCCATCAGCTCTGATGAGTTGCACGAAGTAAAGGGCTGGGATTTACTTCCAACTCATTTAATTAATGAAATCAATGAATTCGCAGAGCAAAGCTATGAACAGGAAGATCAACTCTACTTGGCCACCATTTCATTTGAGATCTCAAGATGTTACAAGTGAGACAGTATTGAGAATCTGTTCAGTTTTGGAGGTTTGAACAAATGAAACAACAGTAACACAGTTGCACATATCTTTACCCTGATATCCAGTATTTCACAGATAAGATAAATAAAACTGAACAAATTTTACTTATCTTACAAATAATAAACTATGTTATAAATAGAGGCACAATCGTATTTATCTTATAACACAGGATTCTCTCATAAATAAGAGCACTAGGTTACTGTGGGAGAAAAGTATTTAAGAATTCTACACAACTGAAAATCCGATTGGTTGTACTGAAAAGGGGGGTTTTTTTGCATTTGAGCAGCTACCTAAGCACTCTCTTACCTCTCTTCTCTAAAGCAGGTAAAGAGATTGGTCAATTAAGGAGCCTCACCCAAAATGGTAACACCAAGAATCTCATCCAGCCTGTTTTGGTGATGGGTAAAGTAGCAGTTAAGGTAGTTAAATTTCATAAAATGTACGAAGCTGAGGTAACCACAAGATATTTTCCTCAGTGCACACAAAGTTGAAACAGCATGAAAAGATGAGTAAATATTATAAAATAAATGGCAAGGTTTTTAGGATCTTGCAGTGCACCACTATTTCCTGGCTATCCCCTGTGAAAGAATGGCTTTTGTCACATGGTTTCACAATTTATTCATTAAACTTTAATATGTCATATGCCTTGCTTTCCTGGTATGCCATTACTGTGTAATGTTTAACTACAAATACTAAACAGAGCTTTTGGGAGAAAAAGCCCTCAGGAAAGCAAAAAAGGAGAGCAAAGGAAAACATGAGCAGGTAGAACAGAACATGAAAGGGGAATAAGGACAAATTAGAGAATGAAAGTAACCACAATTTAAAAATGCAAACAGAAGTCCAAGATATGCTAATCAAAAAATTGTCCTATTATGCAAATGTAACAGTAATTGCTGAGCATATGTATTTGAATCTCGAAAGGAGAGAAAAAAATATGTAACAGCTACTGATGCCATATTGTACATTTGAGTAATTTAAGATACTGATTTGTATTTCTTTGGAGGTTCCTTCTCTTTCTTTCTTTCTTTCTTTCTCTCACAAAGGATATCTTCCTGCATACAAATGAAAAGCTCCAAGACACTTTGTCCAAGGTTAATAGTTTTGTGTTATTTTTTTTTTGTAAAGATTTAGCAAGTCAAATAGTTGCTGAGCTCTGTGGCATGGAATTAAAGCATCAGGGCAGAAGTGGAAAGAAAATTATCTGAGTGAAATGAAGAAATTGAAAAGACAGTGATTAAAAGAAGGATTATGATAGAAAGTTAAATTAATTAGCTGGATGAAGAACTATAATAAGACAAAGACTCAGTTTTTTAAGAAGATATGCATTCCTTAAGGTAACAGTGTTTTAATTAATTCAACATTATAATGAGGAGGAAAAAAAAACCCAACTGGTTTTTGGGGTCTTTTTTCAATATGTGATTTGGCTTGGGTCTTTGGGGGCTGAAAGGGTGTTGAATATTTGTTTGTTTGTTTGTTTTTGATTGCTTTTCATGGATAGGAAGTCCTTGAAGGAGACATTATCTCAATGAAGGCAATACCCACAGCCCATGGAACTGACTGGCTAGAGTTTGAACAGAATTTAATCTAAGAAAAGCTTTTTCTTTCTTCTTCTAATGCATTGTTACCATGTAGATGGGCCAGCAGGGTCTCTGGAGGCAATGGGGAAGAAAATTTCATTGCCCTCATACTCTGAAACTCTGAGCTTTCTGATATTACTCTGAAGAATTCTTGGCTAAAAAAGGGTTAACTGGATCAGGCCAGGATCAGGTTTCCTACCACAAATTCCAGCACAACCTAAATACTAAAACAGGACTGGTATGTTTTCCCTCTACCTGCAGCACAACACAAAACATATGGGACCATCAAAAGTTTAGAACATTTTGGGGTAAATTTGGGCCAAAATGGCACATGAACTTGCAAAGGATGAATCACACTAGAAAAATTAATATCCTGAATGACATAATGAGAAATACACTGTTGCGATTATTTCTAACAGAAAATCTATTGCTGGGATTAAAAAGTCTTTTTCAGAGACAGGAGAGAAAAAAAGTACCTCTACCATCAAGGATTATAATGGAGATACCTAGAAGATTGATGCTGCTCTATAGCACCTGGGATGATGCAGCTCCAGACTAAGACACTGACACAGAGATGCCTGTTGGTGAAGGAGATGAGAGAAACTTTAGACAAAATGACGACATCCCTGTAGGCTTGATAGATATGACACAGAGACCAAAAAAAAAAAAAAAAACCCAAAAAAAAAACCCCTACACTTTTAGGGTGGTGGATGGAAGCAGCTTGGAATAGCTTGAAATGCTCTACCTGGCAATATACACTTATATTTGAACAATAAATAACCCTTAAATGACCATAGTGGCTGAGTATAGAGGGAACAACGACCTCTACCTCACACATTGACACCTCTATCCAGGCTACTTAAATCTCATGCAGAATTCTACACCTCAAGTATTACATGTGAATGCATATTAAGTGACCGCATATGAAACTGAATTTATTTTTATGAAAATTTACACAGTGGCTGAAATCTGAAATGCAACCCTGGCAGCTGGCCCTGTTCCAGTAACACAAATCAACGGAACACTGGCTACCACAATTTTCAGGGAGAAAAGTAGATCCAAGCTTCTCCCTGTGTGTTCTGCAATTTAATTTTGGTAATGGAATAAAAATGTTAATGGAGAAAATTAAAGCCAGATAACAAAGTTTAGGAAACGTATTCCATTTAAGAGGATCCCAATGTGATTGCACAATCAATATAATAAACAAAATCACATATAAAACTTCTCTTAAAATTATTTCAAGATTTCCATTTAAGGGATGACGGGAGAAGAATTTTCTGGGATCTAGCAGTAAAAAAACCCAAAAACCAAAACACCCAAAAACTGGATTCAACAGGTATGTCTAACAAGTTATTCTCTCTGTCTAAACTTTAAAATGATTGTCCTCATGTTGTCTGGTTGTCCCTCATCCAGCTGTCATGTTCACACTCAGGAATAAGGAGATCTCATATAGTGATTTCAGTCTTTGGCTATGTTTCTTTAAGAAAGTAGAAAGGTGCTAAACTATTTCACATCAGTCCATACCTTGCCTACCTGTTCTGTTATCGAGATGGATGAGACACTATAAGTTTTAAATAGTGGAGACAATATTATATTATAATGCACTTTTACAGACACAATTTTGTTTCTGATGTAATTGTACTTTTCTCATGTAATTGTGGCTTTTCATTGTTCTGTAATAACACCTCTGCAGCCATTCACTCCTACCTTCTCTGCTCATTTACCAACTCATTGAGTGATCTTTTTGATCTCACACTGAAAAAGCACTATAATACAGATATTTACAAATCTTATGGCCAAGATATTTTGTGATTTTTCCTGGATGAAACAACTACAATACAAAAGATGGAAAGAGATTGGAAAAGGTGAGGAACCTTTGGCAAAGTGCTGTAAACTTCTGAGATATCATTATTTACAAATATGCAACAACAGTCTCTGATGAGGTTGCCAAAATACAAAATTCAGCACTTCAGCATGGCTCCTCTTCAATTACTGCTGTTAGGTAATGCTAAAAATCCTTTCTCTAAATTCACCGCCTCCCTTCAAAGATGATATTGTCTAGTTCTTTCATTGTCTTCCAACTTACACCATAAGCTGGGATGGAATTTTTCCGAGAGGACCTAGACAGGGTAGGAACTGCAGAGTAATTCTTGTGGTCTGCACAGTGCAGCTGCAAGGTTTTGTGGATCCATTCTCTGTTCTGGGTTGTGGCTCTACAGGATTGTAGTAAACTGAAGGAAGGTATTTTTGTCCCTCCTTTAAGCTTCCCGTGTAGGAGCATTTAAAATTCATGGACTGACTTCTCAGAAAAGAATGTCAATCCAAAACCAGTTTGATCAGTACATTATGTTCTGTTGGTGAGATAATCAACATTAGAGCAACTACTCACAGCCTAGCACAGAAAGCAAAGTCATTTCACCTTTCTGCTAATCAAATTCTAGCTGAATGCAATTTGAATAGTTTTGAAAAAACAAGTAAGACTGATGAGGGCAAATTGTGTTCTAAAAGAGGCACTGCAGAGCAGACAGGACAGCAAATAGGATGCCATAAGGACAGGCCATTTGCAACCCCTGTGAAACATTTCTGGGAGTGAAATGTTATCATAAGTTTTTAAAAATGAGAATGAAGTCCCACAGATCTTGAAGTGAAATTATCATACAACATCAAAAAATAAATATTCCATACGTGTGCTTTTAAAAAATGTGATAAAAATTGTAATGCAGAAGAAAAATATAAAAAGCTTTGATATTTCTTGGTAGAAAAATGTGTGTGGGAAATGCAATCCGATTTTCACCCCAGTGACAATAATCAGACAAACACTTTCTCACTACTCAGGTGTCTCCATGCATCAGGTTTAGCCGTTGCTTACCCTGTTAGCTTCCCCCAGCAGTACAGATACCAGGGCTAGAGGGTAATTTTGAACCAGATAATCTTAGACTACAACTGTACCTAAACACTTTTAGGGATTTTTTTGATAGATATATATCTACACATTTTGATAGATATATTTTGACAATTATATATCTAGCACATTTTTAGAAACATCAAGTGAAGGGGCATCTCCAATCCCTCTGTGTTTCCTTAAAAATCCTTATGCTAGGAATTTTTCCCTAATTGCAAACCTAAATCTCCTTTACTGTAATTTAAGGCCATTTCTGCTTGTCCTAGCCCCAGTAAACAATAAAAACACTTTATTTATTCCCTTTTTGTAGCCATTTTTTTAGACATTTGAAGATACTTATATCTCTCCTCACTCTTCCCTCCTCTAGACTAAACAAATTCCATCATGCTGAATATTTAAGGCCTCAGTGGCTATTTACAAAGTGCTCATGTATCAGGGCACAGCAGACCTGAATGGCTGTCTAAACTCCTTGGTAAGTGATGGCTCTACTCATCTGTCCCACAGAAACTGTTTAGGTTGAGAAAAAAAGGAATGTGAATGAACTTGAGATACTTGAGCTAGTTCAGATGCATGCTGAGTGTTCATCCTGAAGATGCAAATAGATATTGTGGAATTAGGCTCCCCCAGACGAAGAAAAGAACAAAGTAGATCCAAAGAGAGGTGGCAGCTTCCCAGGAAGGGATGGGAGCTTTGTCTGGACTCAAAAAGGAGTTTTGTTGCTCCAATTGAACCTAAATTAGAAGGAAGGAGCTGAACACAACCTTTATGTATCTGGAACCTCTGCCTTCCATCTAGACTACATGAGGGTTCATCTGTGAAAGCTCTGTTGGGATCATAAAAGTCATCCAAAGTCATAAGGTATCCCTGAAATTGATGGATTAGCAGAAAACTATGTACAGGAGACTAGGTTTAGGATTTTAGGGCAGAAACTGATGCACAGGAAGTTCCACCTGAACATGAGGAAGAATTTCTTTACTGTTCATGTGACTGAGGACTGAACAAGTTGTCCAGAAAAGGTGTGGAGTCTTCCTCACCAGGGATTTTCTAGAACCCTCTGGATATAATCCTGTGTCCTTAGCTCTGGGATGGGGCTGGACCAGATGATCCACCGTGGTCCCTTCTAACCTCACCCATTCTGTGATTCTCTGATTGTGTGAGTTGCTGAATTGTGTTAACACCAGATCAAGTACCAGCTTCACCAACTGGCAAAGGATTTACTATTCACCTCTCTTCTCTTTCTGCCAAGTGTCAAGTCCTTTAGTTTACTTTTTCTTTTTAATGTGTTTATTAATGCAGACTCATGGCACTGGACATAGCTGGAGAATAGAAAATCCACAGGCAATCTTTCCCTCCTGTGGAAAATGAGCTCCTCTTGACAGATATTAATTACATCACTTACAGTTGCGTGAGAAGGTGCTCAGATGCTGAAGAGATGGCAATGGATATATAAATACAATAGATCTTAGTTCCCATTATGCAATAACTATTTGAATAAAACCTAGAGTGACTCTCAATGGTACTGTGGCAACTGAGTGCAGTGAAAAAGGGGAGAGATACAGCACTTCCTTTCCCCATCTAATCTTTGCAAGAATTCTTCCAGATAGAAAATTCTGATAGATTTTCAGGGAACTTGCCTTAATTCTGCACTGCCTTTCTCCTGTTTCTAAACTCAGCACCTGAATATTTTCCAGAAATATTAAGCAGTGTGACTAAGCATCTGTCAGGTGTTTGCTCTCTCATCTTCCCAAGGGCAGAAGTAGGAGTGTGTGTATAAGCGGAAACAGATGGCAGAGTAAGCATATTCTGTATACATGGATATGGTGAATGCACTAATATTGTTTAAATACCAAATCCTCAATAGCTTTGCTTTAAATAGCAATGTATCAAGTTAGTGGGATGAAAGTCATGGAAGTGTTTTGAGGGAGAAAGCTGTGTAGGAGAGGACATGAGGGAGAGAGAGAGATGTGCAGAAGGGGATTATTTAGCACTGGAGTAACCCAAAGGCACCACTGGATTAAGTCTCTAATCTGCTAACAGAGAATCGATTAGGTACTATTAAAAGGCAAAAAATAAAACTGCAGCATAGCTCAGCTGCTTTTTTAGAGTTAACAGGCAAAAGCTGCCAGCTAAAATGTGAAAGAAATGTGCCCAGAGTGATGGTGAGAGGGGCACAATGAAACCCAGAGAGGGGGAATAATAGCACACACCTGAGAGAGAGAGTGGGAACAGAAAGGAAGGCACTGCTGACTGGCCTTGAAATACAGCCACTTTATACTTTTTATCATACTTTAGGACACTCTTTTGGGAGCCAAAGTTCACCAGATTGGCTGCCCTTAGCACTGAAAAACAGAAATTTCTGAAGAAAAGGGGCAGCTTTTGGGGCCAGCATTTGTGACTCTGAAGACACAAGGTGACTGTGTGGCAGAAACCTGATTGCCCTGATGGTTGGCAGATGGAGAACAGAACCCTGAGTTGTGACAGCTCCAGCTGAGGCTTTTCACAGGGACAGAAAGCAGGCATCATCCCTGAAGCTGTCTTATCATGGTGAGGGTAACTTTAAATGGCTATTGTAATTTGTGAAAGCAGTAAGTAGGTCATTGTATCTTATCCAGTTTTCCCTTATTTTGTTTTCTTCTCTCCCTTCAGAAAAGCACACTTCCTTACACACTTGATTGCTTGTTTCCAAATGGGAAGCACTTTTTACGGAGCACCCGGATGGTATAACATGCTCAGCATCATTGTCCAAACATGAGCAGTTTGCACGGAGACTCAAGGCAGTGTTTATTTATGAGTTATAAAAACAATGAAATCTCCAAGAAAAGACTAGGAAAAAGTTGCAAATATAGCCCACTTTTTTTTTTTCTTTGTGAGTTCTTCTGTCACTTCACAAGACCTGACTTCTCTTTTAGAGTTGCAAATGTGCTGTTGGAGAGACATCAAAATTCAGGATATCAGGTTACTATAAAAACCTGGATTCCATTTTTTTTTTTTGGTGGGGGGGAGGGCGTTGGGGGTTTTTCTGTTGGTTTGGGGTTTTTTGGTGTTTTTTTTGGGGGGTTAGTTTAGTTGGTTTGGTTTTCTTTGGTTTGATTTTTACCTTTTTTGTTTGGCTGGTTTTTTAACAGGAGATAGTGAATTTTTTTTTGATCATGAAAGGTGTTCCAGATTAATTTTTATACTGCATAAGTGTTAAATATCACCTTTCTCTTCCATATTGCAAAGTCTAAGGGAAGGTAACACAAAATCCTGTGGGGGGACAGGGGAGAAAAATAAGAAATAGCAGGCCAGTATTAACTTCTGTAAAAAGTGGGAAACCCCCCCCATTTTTAAAAGATTCAATTAGCATAAAGGAAAGCACATTCACTTGGAGAGCATAAATACTCAGCAAGCATACAAACAAGGAAGCTACTGAAATAACAAAGGCTCTAGAACTGAGAAAGGAAAGAAAAGAACAGAAACTCAAGTCATATATTCTGTGTGCATAAAGATACAAACTCTGGTTTTTTCATGTATAATTTGTTCTGGCCAAACCACTGAGTTTGTGGGGTACTGCATTTTAAAAAATATTTTTCCCACTTTGCAAATAATCCAGAACTCATAAGCCTATGCAATAAATACATAATGGTAGGAGACTTTTCCTGTATACCATTTTCCATAGCCAAATTATCTATGTCTGTTATATCAGAGGGTCAAAATGCTCAAGGGATGAGCCATATTCATATTTTTGTCATATTCATATTTTTAGGCTGCTCCATGAGAAATTGCACAGTAACAACCTCCAAAAATTTCAGCTCTATCTCCTAAACTAAAAACTACTGGTATCAAAAGTTCATGAAAGACTGATCATATCTTCAACTTTTTTAGTCTAGGGTTTAAATTTCATTCCCTATATCAAAGCCACAACTAGAACTAGTACTAATGAAACATGTCAAGCTGCAGACAAATTAGACTCACGTGTCCTCACTTGAAAATGTCAGTGCAGGCAAAACAGTTTTAAGTTGAAGACAAATTTCAGTTTTATTTCATTCCTCTTGAAGGCAACTTTACAGAGGGAGCCCAACAGAGATTCCTTTAAAAAAACACAGATTAATCTGAATGATCTTGAGGTGACATCATGTAAGCCATGGTTCAATGGGATGTTAAAGCATATGTCTAATTACTGTGGGACTGTCCAAATGCCTAAAAAGCAGAGGATCTGAATTTCAATTCAATTCACAGCATCTGCTCTTCAGATTAGAGGTAAATGTGTATCCAAGTGTCTTGCAGTACTAGAACCAAACATTATGCTGAACCCTGAAGAAGTCCCTCTGGCTCATTTTAAAAATTACCTTATAAAATTCACCATTTGAAAATAAGCTTTTTTTTTTTTTTGCCTTTTTTTTTTTTTTTTTTTTTTTTGTAATGTTGGTTATTCTTTTTTTCCCCTCCAGTGACTACGTGCCCATTCTGGGGCTCCATGGCCTCATCTTCTAAATTCCCTTCTTGCAGGTTTGGCCCACAAGGTGGCAAAATGTAATAGAGCACATCTCTATGTTTCTGCCCTGCAGTTCACCTTAAATGAAAAAATCCAAACTAGATTTGATTCCCCTATCAACAGAGGCTTAAAACAGGAAAATCAGGGACTGCTCTGAATACTTTTTATGTGCTTGCTGTTGCCAGGGAAACCATTCCCCTGGCATTTCAGTGCTGAGCGTATCTTGCACTTCTAGCATTCTAGTGCTCAGAAAATTAAGACTGTATCATGCTATCATGGTGTGGAGAAACTATTAGGAAATCAGGACTAATGCTGCTTAAATTAATGGTCCTGACTCCCAAAAATAAAACATTTATTGACATCAGATTTAAAATGTTCTGGTTTGGTTTTTTGTGGGTTTTTTTTTAAGGACTCAGCCTCATACTGAAATAGATTAAGGTGTAAGGACAGACCCTGGTTCATGCTGAATATGCAGAAGAGACTGCTGATATTTAGCAGTTATTTTCTCCACTGTAACACAAAATTAGCTGTGGAGTGTGTGGCAGACAAAGAAGACTGTGAATAGCTGTGATTTCTTGTGTCATGTCATAATAAATGTGATGATCACATACAATTTTTATGTGTGGGTAAACACATTAGGACAAATTTATTTCTGATAAATCTCTTGATTTTGCTAAATCATCTAGGGACAAATTTGCCATGGTGTTTCACACCCAAACCTTTGATCTTCTAGAAGTTATTTATTCGGAAAAGAGCTAATAAAGTTTTCCAGGGGGACCCAGACATATGATCAGATTTCAAATTAAAATCTCATATTCTGTGTCCACAGAAGGCTGGAACTCATTCAAGTGCTGTCCTAAGAAACAGTGGTAACATCAGGGTAAGGAAATGTTTCCTTAATTTGAAGAAAAATAAAATTTGGAGCCCATTACTGAATGTTTCAGTACAAATATCTTTGTCCAATAGTCCTTTAGTACCTTAGGTATCACCTGCTCAATGGTCCATAGGGAACATATTTTCCTTCAAAATATGCCTGTGTCCAAGCTCTCACTTCCAAACATAAATTCAATAGGAACAGCAAAAGGCACTAGCAAGAATATGAGCAATGTGACAGTTGCAGGGAAAGAACATGAATCTGTCTCCTACAGGTTTAAAATTTCTTCTGGGAACTACTGGGTTAGCCAAGCCCCACCAAAAATAAAAATTCTGAGCTTACCCCTGTCTGCTAGTCACTACCTGCTGCCAAGGGATAAGGCCTCTTCCAGAACAGAATTGTCATTGTCTAGGCTGGAACTTGGAGTTTCAAAGAGACACCTTCATGGAAACCTTCTCATTTGTTTACACAGAGCACAAATATACTCTTTAAAACAGGGTGAGAATGAGAAAAATGAAGGATGAACAGAAGAAAGTGAAAGGTAATTGGGATTTCTAGGGTCTGACTTTGAGGAAAAAATTATTACTTCTTGTGTACTTCAACTGGGACCACAAAATGTGTCCAGACAGCTTTGTAGTGATATAAATTTTTTAGGAAAAAAAATTCATTGGCAATAGTTTAAATATCTTTTTTTTTTTTTCGTTTTTCAATTGTCAAAGACCAGAAGAATTATAAAGTATTTTCTGTGTACTTTCAGGTAAAGGTGGTACCCATGACTGTACTGTTCCTGCCTGCTGTACCCAGCTGAATCCAGGATTCTGTGTTGTCTGGGTCCATACAAACACATTGCCATTTACTCCTCCTCCACATCATTGTTTAAATGAACATCACCAGAAGGAACTGAGGCAAGAAACAGCAAGGTAAAATCTGCTGATTGAATCTAAAAAGCAGATAAGGAATGCTGCAATTGTTATCTTGGTCTCTTTATTATTGCTCAATTTCCCTTGAAATTTTAGTTACTGGCTGCAGCCAAGGAACATGGAGCCATATATATTAGAGAAGTTAAAATTTGTTTTTTAAGAATTTTTATCCTGCCTGAAAAAAATACTGAGACAATTTTTTTATGGGTCTACACATACATTGTTCAAATCCAAATTTAAAATTTAAAGTTGGCTAGCATTTGCCATGGCCAATTGTCATTCAGAGAAAAAAATATCTCTAGTAACATGCATGAAAGACTCACCTTTGTTTTTAAACATCTGTTTCAAAATGGATATTTTTAATACATTCGATGTTGTAAATGTTACCTTGGTTACTTTCAAACACACAGGATGGTACTCCTTTCTGTTAGATGCTCTCAATCTATTTTTGGAACTAAACTTATTCAGAGCCAGAGATAACCAGATAGGTTTATAAAGGGATGTTTATTTCAGTTATCATTCTCTAATAGCAACTGGATGCCAAAAAATAAATAGCATAATCTGCAACTTTCCTTATTACTGTTTTCCTGTCCTATCTCAGAATATTTGAGAAGTTGATCTTGGGCTCCCTGAGTATTGCTTGTTGATAATGTACACAAATAAAGACTGACCCTGTGTTAGAGCTTTTAGAAGAATAGATAAAGGATGTGAGAAAGTGAGACTTATAGCGCTGGGGAATTGAAACACAGAGAAATCCCACGAAGACAGACATACAGGCTTCATTTGAGGCAAGCGAATAATAGAATCACTAACTTTGTCCAAATAATAGCAAGGGGCATGGGGAGGTATCTCCAACTGAGTGTGGTTCTGAGGAGAATAGTTTTTTTATTGAGGTGAGCATAATTAGGAGTGAATAAATGAATAATTGAACTGAATGTCTAGAAAGAACCCTTAACAATGCTTGCTCTGTGGGGACACAGAATGTTTTCCTCAGGGGATTGACAGAAGATCTAGTACTTGAAACATTCCAAACCAGACTAGATGAAGAACTGAAAAGTTTACAGTCTGTCCCAGAAAGAAGTGCTCTGTACATGCCTTTAATGTAGGTTTTACCTTCTTCTCATTCTGTAATACAGTGATTTATGACAAGCAAGCATTCAGATCTCTATTAGAATTAGAATTATTACTTAAGGGTCTGGTTTCTCATCAATGTATGGGGATTTATAGACTTGATTTCAAATAAAGTTCATGTATATCTGTAAATCCTTTCTGGGTGATGTGAGGCTAGACCACCTAGAATTAAAAAAAAAAAAAAAAAAAAGAAAAAGAAAAAGAAAAAGAAAAAGAAAAAGAAAAAGAAAAAGAAAAAGAAAAAAGAAAAAAGAAAAAATAGAAAATGAAAAAGAAAAAGAAAAAGAAATATAAAAAGAAAAAGAAAAAAGAAAAAAGAGAAAAAGAAAAAGAAAAAGAAAAAGAAAAAGAAAAAGAAAAAGAAAAAGAAAAAGAAAAAGAAAAAGAAAAAGAAAAAGAAAAAGAAAAAGAAAAAGAAAAAGAAAAAGAAAAAGAAAAAGAAAAAGAAAAAGAATTCCTCTGGCACACATAGCAATTTAAAAGCTGCATCAGATTTACCTGATGAAGGATAACAACTCCTCTGATGCTGTTAAGGCCTGCAGGAGAAATAATTTTACAGGTACTCATATTAACTTAAGGAAAAGTGTACACTATTTAGCTAATCCTTTGTTGTGCAGCTACAAGAACTGCTGATGAATGCCCAAGGCTGAATTTAGTTCTGTGATATGTATCAGCAGAACCTGTTAAACAAAGAGAAGTGATGCATGTGCATCCAAACGTAGAAGTACTTAAACATACCTGGAAAAATTTCAAGGTTTTAGTAACATAGAAATCCAGATCTTTATGGCCTGAGGAGCATATTTTTAGTTAAATGGAGTTTTCAGAATTCCAGCTTGAGGTCTGTTGTCTATAGCAATCCTAAGTCTTATTTTAAATTTCATGTTTTTCCATAGTTTTGGATTCTTGCTGTTTGGAACCATTTAGAGTGTGTCCTCCTGGTTCATATGTTTGTTAATTTAAACTTGCATAAGGTCAGAGCTCTAACTCAGGACCATGAGGATATGCCTGAACCATGAAAGAGTTATATAAATAGCATTCTTATAAATTCTTACTCTCACTGAAGTCAGGGAACATGGCTGTTGGACACAGGGCCAGGAATGCCTGCTGCACCCCACAGCCTTTTCTACCAAACCATTGCAACCAAAGAGCAACAGGCTGCAAATCACATTCCTTCTTTTTAACTACAGGGGATTGTGCTTTCTTAGCATCCCTTTTGACAAGTTACTTTTTTAGGGATTGTTTAGAGAGGTAGAGCTGATAAGTGCAATTAATTTAGTCCATTTAATATAAAGAGTGTAAAGTTAACCAGATAGATGTTTGAACACTCTCATTTTGAAATAAAGCTCATACTCCAATAAGTTAGGCTGTTTGGCTGTTGTCACTTTATTTCTCCATGCAGAGATCTTATCAGCTTCACTTAGAAATATTTCAATTTATCTTTCCTTATTATTTATCTTTACCTTCTCATGTGATGAGCAGACAAATTCTCAGGATAGTCTTGTTGGAAGTAGCAATAAAGATACTCCTTCCCTAAGACTGATAATACATTATTCCTCATCTCAATTTCACATGTCACATTGATTATTATGGTACAAATCTAAAGAAACCAAAGGCAGTCGTGTTACTAAGGTATTATTCTGAGCCTCAGGAGCTGGAGATTTGTATCATCTAGAGCAACTGTTTTTCCCCTACTATTTTTGATTTAAATATTTTTTGGACATTAGTCACCTCCTCTCTCAACATCTGTCTTACTCTTTTACACTAAGGGACTCCATCATTTGTACCAATGTCCGTGATTTTAGATGTTTATTGTGACAGAAATAAAATATTAGATGAGTGTCAGACAGTTTTCATGGCCTTGTTTTCAACAGGGAAAACAGAGAGGGAGAAGTTCTGTGGGTGTCTGTGTCTCCAGTGCCTGTTGAGGTCATCAGGACCAGGATCTGACATGTGGGTCTCTTTTCCTTTCGACTGTTTAGTAAAACAATCTAAGATTCACACTTGGTGGCAGTGTTTGGCAGAAAATCTGGAGAGAACCCAGAAGCAGCATCCAGGATCCAAATGCAGGTCTGGGCTCACATTTATTAGAATGAAAGATCCAGTTTGAATTTGTGGATGATATTTGTGTGTGCTAATCAAAGCTCTGTCAAAGTCTGCAGAAGTAATTTAAGCGACCATTAAAATAAAAAGAGAGAGGAGCTTTCCAGCCAGCCGCCACCCATGTAATAAATTTTCTCTGTGCAGCTTTCCCACCTGGATTGTCAGAGCTCATGAACAAACAGACGTGGGGGGGTTGCTGAGCCTCCACTGCTGCTGCTGGAGCTGCTGCTGATGGCAAGCAGGACCTGTGATACCACTCTCTTGTTGCTATCTGTGTTTGCCACGTTTATCTAACACAGAGCAGAGGCACCGGTGCATTGCGGGGAGCAAAGCCCTTGTAAAGGAGATTGCAGATAACCAGATGCTATTGGCTGTCAAGCGACTGTGCTTACCTGTGTGCACTTGTGTGTGTGTGCTGTGCAAAGAATAGCAAGGAGATGTAGAGCAGGTTTTTTTATTTTCCCTTCTTTGGGTCATGATTCTTTTAACATGATTGTTTCACCTTAGCCAGGCTTAATGTGGAGGTTTCTACAAAATAATTATGCAAGATAAGTAGATTTGGATATCCTCCATGTTAGGATACAACTAACTCAAGGTTCTGAAGGCTGATCTTGGAAGAAACACCTTTGCAATGTCAAGATCTGTCTCTCAGTGGTGCACACAGTTTGAACCTAATGCTTTGGCATTGCTTTATTTCCACCTCTAACACAGAGGCTATTGGTATCTATTAATATCTTATCTGCTTAGGAACCATCTGCTTATCAGGACAGAACTGTGAACTCTGGCACCAGGGTGACCTTTGCCCACTTTCAGCAGGCTTGGTCTGTTTGACGCAATAAATTATTTGCTACTTTACCCAAAGGAAGAAGCCTGTAATGATCACAGGGCTACTTTTATCTTTTATCCCCATTTCAGCTCTCTATTTATAAACATTCAGTCTTTCAGCCTGCCAGTAAGACTGCTTATAAACTCATATGGATGGGAAATATTTCAAATTGAGACAAAGTAATTTCACTATACCCTAAAATATCATAAAACTAGCACAAAGGTTTTTAGTCCCAGAAGATGGATAGATGTGATATGTTCTTGGAAAGTTATCACTCTAGTTTTCTCGCCTTATAAGTGTTTTTGAGGCAAAACTGAAATATTGAAAATATTCATGCTGATGAGCCGGAAGAATGTACATCGAATCAATCCACATATTTTGTTTTGGTAATTTAAGATGCCATTGATTGAGGTCTGGGCCTTTCTAACTTTCAATTATTTAAATTAATAAACTAAAATTTTGAAATGGAAAAGTCATTCTGCCACATCAGGAGCACTGTATGGAAATATACATTTGGTACATTATACAACATGTATGTTCTTTAATTCTCTAAAGGTAGATGTACAAAACCCTGAAAAACTGCTTTTTACTCTGTTTACTGTGATACATGAAAAAATAAATTAAAAAATAAAAAAGGTATGAAAGTCCTACAACAGAGGTATTTGGATTTCCAGGATTTTCAGGAAAACTGACCACTGAAAGCAGTGATCCAGAATAAGAAAATAATTTCTGGATATGGCTGGTTAAGCTCCCTACATCACGAATGAAAAAACCTACATTACATAAAGAAATTCCCAGCTAATGATTTCATGAAAGGGAATGACCAAGGCACTTGTATTTCTTTAGCTAGAGTAAAACAGAGATGGGAGCTAGAACTGGGTGACCAATGTCCCCTTCCAACCCAAACCATTCTATGATTCTGTGACCAAGCCACAGTGGTATTGTAGGCATGGAAAAACCCAGCTGGTAGATCCAGCAGGTCTAAAATGAGAAAAAAAAAAAAAAAAAAAGCCTGGAGAAACACCAGCACAACATCACCTATGTGCTGGGAAAATACTTTCTGTGAATTTAATGTGTAACTGGAAAATTCAGAGGACAGTGATAGCTCTGTATACTGAAAGCACACCTTTAAAGAGACTTATGAATGCCCATGGGATCAGACATCTGAGCATTCTTGTGGTTTAAGAATTCACTGTGTGTCAAGCAATCTGGAGTAAATGTCTGATTGCTTAATCTTAGTTTATGCAAAATATGAAGTAATTTTACATAGCTTAATGCATCACCAAAGATGATTAAGACAAATCACACTGCCTTGTACTTGCCAAATGCATGCAGAGACAGCTATTGAAAAACATTTGCTGTAGGTACACAATTAAGTCATGATTAGATAACTCAGCCCCAGGAACCTTTGAGAATCTCTAAGAAACATAGTTGTGAAGATGTTTGGGAATTTAGAGATGAAGATAAGCTCTTTCGAAGCACTTTCTCTAAAGGTAGAATCACCATCCAAATTTCCTTGTCCAAACGACAGCTAGATATCTGGCGAGTCAATTCACAGACACAAAACAACATTCCAGAGAACTGAGCAGTGTGATCACATCAGGTTTCTTTTAGGGAGACAGTGTGGGGCTACCTAGTGCATAACAAGCCAATGGTAATAGTATTTGTTCTTGTTGAACCTGACAATCTAATTGAGAGAAAAACAGCATAGGACTTGGAAAACTATACCATAACAGACTCAAACTGCATTCATTTCCATAAAATAAAATGTTAGTCCTAAACCTTAAACTCTCTGAAAATCCAGAAAGAAAAAAAAATCTCAAGATAATGCAGGGAACATACACTACACGGATTCTCAAAAAGGATTATTAAGAGTCTTTTTGAGAACTGTTCAGAAAAATAACTGTGCTAAGTGACAGCACAGGATTGTAGATTAAAATTCAGTAAATATTAATTAGAATAAATGCAATTATACATACATCTGAGAATGGAGAGGGAAATGAGGGAGACAAAGTCAATTAAATGTAAATTTAAATTTAATTGAAATTCCAGATAGTAGAGATATTTTTTCAAGCTACTGAAGAATCCCTGAGTACTTTCAATTCCTGATTGACATCTCTTGCCCAACTAATGCAAACTAATGGATGTTTTTGTGTGAAAAGAGGATTTAGTATGCTCTGTACCTTTTGCTGACAGCAGTGTCCTTTTCTGAAGCCACAAATCTCCCACAGAAAAGCAACAACATAGGGTATTAAAGATTAGGTTTCTGCTGAACAAAAAGTATATAAATGTTTTCCTGAGTATTTTCACATATTATGGCTGAAATCCAGTCAAATATTTACTTGAATTGATTTGAAACACAAATAAAGTCATTCCAGATAGAAAAGTGACACATTCGAGCTTGAAAAAAAATCTCTATTTATTATTTTCATTATTTTTAATGAAAAAGAAAAAAAAATTCTTTTTATAAAAAAGAATTCAAGTGGGTGGACAATGTACTAGATGGAGGAGAAAAGAAACTTTTCCCATTAAAAAAATATTAAAAAATCCAAGAATTCTAATCTGTATAAAAACCTTAACTCAAAAAACTTAACTCTCAAACTAAGCCAAGAATGATATTTTTAAAATGACATTAAAACACTAGAGGATAAAAGATACTCTGTGTTATATGCAGCAGTAACATGTTTAACATGTTTTTTCTACATTTATATAAAAAAATTCACTTGCTTGGTCTTGTTTGAAAATATTTCTTATTTAATAAAAGCCTAATATTGGTACCATGGTTTCCTCACATATTGTAATATTATTAAGTACTGTGGAGGACAGTGGAACTTTTCAGTGAATTTCAACATATTGAGGAGGTAGGGCTGTCTTATGACAGATGGAATTCAACTGGGATACAAGCAAGGTTATCCTTTTAGCCAGAAGTACTCTAAACTTCTCATATGTTTCTCAAGCTGCAGGATTCTCTGAGGATCTAAAACATTTGGAAACTCATGGAATGTTTGACTAAGATATCTGTTCATTTTTTGGCAGCCCCAGGAAAAGCAAATATGATTTTTGGAAAGAAAAAAAAAAAAAAAAAGGAGGGGGATAGAAAAAGTTTTTACAAGATACCATGCTTGGAATAATCACTTTCATCTTGAACAGATATGCTTACAAGTTGTTTTACTCCCACAGAAGTATCTGGGCCTACCTGCATATCTGTGTTATGAAAACGATCCAGTAGTGAAAAGTGAGGATTTTTTTCCAAGTTAGTAAGGAAATTTCATAATGAAAAACCTCAGGAGTATTCTAAAAACAATCCAAACCTAACTTCAGACTGCATATCAGAAAAACATTAATTATTCATTTTATTCTTTTAAAGCTCCTGCCCTGATCTTAAATAAGCAAAGTGCTAAGATATGAAATTCACAGAATCATAGAATGGTTTGCATTGGAAGGGACTTTAAAGGTAATCTCCTGCCACGGGCAGGGACCCCTTCCACTATCCCAGGGTGCTCCAAGCCCCGTCCAACCTGGCCTTGGAAACTTCCAGTGATGTGACAGCCACAGCTTCCCTGGGCAACCTGTGCCAGGGCTTCACCACCCTCATAGTACAGAATTTTTTTCCTAACTTCTATTCTAAGCCTTTTTCAGCTAAGGACATCTTTGTCCCACCACTATAAGCCCTCGAAAAAATTCCCTCCAGCAGGACTGAATAAAGTAAAACAACAGCAGAAATCCTCACTCGCCCAGTGGGTTTCCTTGCTTCAGGAAGCCTTCATATCAAACAAGATAAGAGTTTTCAAAAGCAAGATAAAGCAGGCGTTCAGAAACAGCAAGTAGCACTTGTAAGTGCAGACAAAGTGGCAGCACAAAACGCCTGACTTCAAAACATATCTGATAGATTCACAGCAAAATAATAAAGAGATCCTAGTCCCTAGGATCTTTATCCAACCAGTGGAGAATCATACAGGTCATGACTGACAGGACCCCAACTCAAACATCCCTATGACATCCCCTGGGAAACCTGAGAAAGTAAGCCTTGTGCTTTAAGGACTGAGTTGGAGACAAAACCCAGGCAGTGTGAGTGCACTTCTCAGAGAGGCTTGAGCTGCAGCAGTGATTCTCACTATAAAACACTGCATAGCAGGTGTGGTTGAATGGATTCATTAGGTAAAGGATGCAAGTACCTTTCAGTAAATGTGAAGGAAATTGTACTCACAGTGGCTTGGATTTTAGGTTTTTCTCCATGTTCTCAGGAAAACATAAAGTACTAGAAGCACTATTTTGATATTATCGGAGACAGAAAATATTGATATTCATGTGCCTTTTGAATTGGATAAATCTTTTTATTTTAGGAAGGAGATTTACAGTAATAACAATAAATATAAGAATTTTATCTTCCTTTAACCACACAAACCAATTAAATTACGGTATTAAGAGAAGTTTTAATATAAAATAAGCTTACTGGAGTATGAATGTGTTGGGGGTTAGACTTGTTTCTTTTTTCACCTATAGAATTTTTTCCCAGGAGTTGCAAGGCAACTGATTGCTGGGTACTTATCAGTGCTCAGGTGAAACAAAGCATGGAGGCTGGGTATAGGCTGGCACTTGGCTACACCCTTTGTCTCCAGGAGTTTCCCCCTGAGGTGGGGGGAGAAAGACGGGAGCTGAAGTCAGCTTCACTTTTGGTGTGGTCTGCATCAGGAGAGGACGAGGCTGCCGTTGCTGTGTGAGTTTTTCACTAGCACCACCAGGATCTGATCCTGAAGAGAGCTACCATCATCTGCTCGTGTGCCCAAGAAAATCCTGATTTCTCCTTTTGCTGCTCTGCTAGAGCTGTCTCGGCCCTGTCCCACTGCCTCAGTGCTGCTTTAAAGCTGCTCTGCACTGTGGACCTGCACTACCCTCCCTGCCGGACATCCCTGCCCTCCAGTGACCACCGACGGAGCTCCGAACTTCATCCGATCCACCAGCCCGGGATCCCTCACCGTTCCAGCTTAGTACCTTTTTTTTAGAGTCCCCAGAGACCAGACTGCCCCGGGTTTTTGTGAAGCCAAGCTCCATCAAGGTCCCTGGTTCTGTTTTCACTATTAATTGCTGTAGTTGTTGTTGTTTGTTTGCCTTGTTATACCTATTAGTAAAGAACTGTTATTCCTATCCCCATATCTCTGCCTGAGAGCCGTTTTAATTTTCTAAATTATAATAATTTGAGAGAAGGGGATTTGAATTATCCATTCCAAGAGAGGCCCTGCCCCTCTTTAGCAGATACCTGTCTTCTTTCAAAATCAAGACAGAATGTGAATTACAAGTTTGCTGTTCATGACTAGCTTGCTTAGAAGAAAGAGACACTGCAATACCCTGTTAAATTTTCTGTGCTGTCCTTTGTTCTCATCATTCATCCACCTTGACAAAATACAGGTAAAATTTCACTGTTTGATGAGACAGTTCCTTAAAAATGGAATAGGAGGGTATCATATATTTAATTAAATGAGAAAACAATTTAAATTGAAATATCTTACTGAGGTCTATTTTGTCTGTCATTGAAGTAAAGGATAAACTTTCATCCAGTTCAACAGAAATAGAGCTGGGAAGGACTGCCATGCACCACCATGATAGATCACTGCAACCAATCTTTCTAATTAAGCCTGCCTGTAGGGTCACAAGGACATTTTTTCTCCTTTTTCACACTCTTTTCCCAGTATGACTCTGGCATGAAAAATAATTTCCTTAACTTCCATTTGGTATGGAATAGCCTCTGCTTCAAGTTAACAGTAGATTAACACTGTGAGAAGCAATAATATTTTTGCAAGTAATAGGATGAATACAGTCTGATTTCTCAGTCTTTCATCCCTCCTTAGCACTGTGTCCAAGACAGTGTCAGACTTTCAAAGCATCTTTCTCATACATAGCCTCACAGAGCTAAAAAAAGCCCTCAGCAACACACAAATTTACTAATATGTTAGTCTCTAGCATTGGTGTCTATTTGTAAACCAACTTTAAGCAGTCTTTGTACTTATTGAACTGATAGACAATATAGACAGTGACATGAAAATAAAATTTATCATATCATAGAGGAAGAACATACATTATTATCAATGCTTTATTTCCTGTATTTAAATTCCTTTCCTGGTGTGCAATGAAGTGTGAGTAATATCCAGATTTTAACTCCTTCATGGCACTTCAAGTAAGAGGATTATTTCTGGAGGCATCTGTATCACCAAACCTTTTCTGCTGGGAGTAGGTTCTGCCATGGTCTCTATGTCTGGAAGGTAAGTAAATGACCTTTGATTTCAGTACCAACCACTACAATCAAGGTGGATGTCCCTTCTTAGTGTTCTTCTTCCTCTTGTGTTTACTAATGTTCTGGACATGGTCCAGATGTGAAAATATTTGGTAAGAACAAAAAACAAACCAGGGGGTAGTTAAAGGACATAGGAAAATATCTACTGTATGACTTGTGGACAAAGTACCAGATTCATGTGACTTTGTTCAGATTTCCAGCTCTACCAGAGAATTCATGCAGAACACAGGAAATGGGTGAATCATAATAGGATGGGGGAAAAGGTTTTAAATTGAAAGAGGGAGTGTGTTAGATTAGATGTTAAGGAGCCCTTCTTCCCTCTGAGAGTGGTGGGACCCTGGCACAGGTCACCCAGAGCAGCTGTGGCTGCCCTCATGCCTGGAAATATCAAAGGCCAGGCTGGATGGGGTTTGGAGCACCCTGGGATAGTGAAAGATGGCCCTGCCCATGGCAGAGGGGTGAAATTGGATGATATTTGAGGTCCCTTCCAACTCAAGCCATCCTGTGATTCTATTATTCCACAAATATTCAAAATATAAACTATGCATTCTTTCTCCCTAACCCTCCATATATGTTTCTATTAGCAGTTTTTATGAGCAGAAACCATTTCTTCTAGGGTTTCTAAATATATAGCTACAAAAATCAACTGGAAATGCCAGACTGCAGTGTTGCAGGTACATATCAAACTTCAGACTTTTCTCAGGTGGATGAATTGCCAGCTACATCAAGCTTCCCTCCTTTCATGACACTCAGACAGTGTACCCTACCCTGCTGTGCAGCTTCTTTCTGGCTTGAGTATCATTTCTGTGTTGGCTCATTTGAAGATAGAGCTGCTTTTTAGCCCACTGGGAAAGAGGATCCAAACTTCATAGCAGTATTATGACTTGATGTGCTGGTGGAATATGTTAAGTTAGGTCCTGGTGCTAGAAGAACTGCAAGTTGCAAGGGGGCCTGTGAAAATGCTCTCAACTGGGCTGCCAAATTCCACCCTTCAATTTCACTGTCAGTCTAGTAAAACATAATTAAACAAGGAGAAGTTGGGTCCACCAAGCATTTATTCTCTTCCAATATTTCAGGTTTATTTTTAGATATCATGGAGATATTTGTAAACTACCATACATCTCTGCATGCTGGATTGCTTCCATTTTCACTTTTAAAAGCTGATATATGAACAGATAGCATCTTTTCAAGCTGAAAATGAATGTGAACTATTCCATAAGTTCACATAGGGGGTAATTTTTTTCTTCCCATTCATCAAGTTTGCTAGTGTCAATGCCTAACCTTGTTCATCATTAATGTCTAAAATTATATTAAAATAGCATGGAGAATTAAAATATAAAGATGTGCAACCCAGGAAATTCACACAAGTGTTGTGATTTCTTCTTTGACTCAACCTCATCAGCTGGTGTTGCTTTGATGTACAAGTTTTGCCAAGAGGCTTTGAACAGGACACATCTCTACCTACATTGTGTTTTGTTATATTAAATAAATAAAAAAAGGAAGAGATTAGGGCACTGAAAGACAGTGAGCACTGTAATATCATCAGCTTTCTTATATGTCAAAGGATTGGATAAAACAAGATCAAATCACAAAGAAAGTTTGGAGTGCCTTGAGAGTATCACAGAGCTGTAGAGAATGGTTTGGTTTGAAAAGGACTTTAGAGATTATCTTATCCCAATATCCTACTATGGGCAGGGACACTTCCCACTATCCCAGGTTCCTTCCCAACCTGGCCTTGGACACTGCCAGGAATGGGACAGTCACAGCTGCTCTGGATGGTGATAGTGACAAGGACCAAGGGTACCAATGCTCAATTGCTTCATGCTGTACCAGCATCCCTCATTACTCATAACGAGCAATTAGCTGGATTTCTGAATGTTGCTGATTATTCTTTCCTCCCAGGCTCTGCTGTCACTGTTCACTTTATGGTCCTGTAGTTTCCACACAAAGGACTAAGTATGCCTAGCACTAAAACACTGCTAGATTTCCCTTAATGCAGATTATGATATAATTAGCATTCTGACCATCTCATAGCATCATCAGGGTTGGAAATGACCTGTAAGATAAAGTTCAAACATGAATCCAGCACTGTCAAGTCCATGAACAACAATGTCTTTTGATGTTTTGGGTGAAGAGAAAGACATTTTTCTTCCCTCTTTAACATTAGTGTTCCCAGAACATTTTGTCTTTCCTGGTGTTACATTTTAGAAATATCACAGATCAGCACTGGCAGTGCTCTCTTTTTGTACAGTACTCTACAAGAGGCTACCGTGTTCTCAGGACAACCTGAGTCCTCGTACAGAGTCTGCAAGTTTGCTCCATCCTGGAGGGCACTGGATACACAGCCAGTGAAGGCTGTGAAGGAGGGGAGTAAAGAGGAGAATCATGTCCATCTGTGCATTGCTGAGCAGACTTCCACATAGCACCACTTTCAGATGGTGCAAGGTGAAGGAGCTGCTGGAGAGGCCTTAGTAGAGGCATAACAGGACCACATAATCAGCACAGAACCACACAAAGCAGGGAATAACACTGGTTTCATGGGCAATATAATAACACAATGTCACATCAGAGCAGTGTCTAATCATTTTGAATTGCAGTCTTGCTGCAGTACAGACACGTCTCACCTGGCTCATCCCTCTCTCTTCCAAGCCATCTCTTTTAAGGCAGGAGCACTCCTCCTGTTTATATGTTGTCATAAACCTGTGGCCATTGTGCTTTGCACTGAATTACATCTAGGTGAAATAAAAGAATTTAGGTTTAATAACACTTTTAAAAATACAACAGTGATATGTATATATACATAGGTAAACTACTAAGCCCTTCCCAGAGAACAGAGTACTAGTCCCTTGAAACTGGCAGGGATAGTGCCTAAACTCTTCAAGATGAAAATAATGCTAGTAAAACTATATGGTATAGACTGGACATTGTTAACATTGGCATGCATAGTGAATAAAATTATTATAAAACTTGGGAGACAAACCTAAATATTAGAAAACTATGCCTGCTACAGAAAGGTCTGCTATAAAACTGACAGGAACTGGTGCTATTGGATGTTTAGATTATTTCTGAACTCATTCTAGTAATTTCTGTGCACACAGGAGATCATGGGTTAAATCAACAGAGAGGCAAGAATTTACAGTACAGGTTCTTACTGAGGAGTTGCATCTTCTTATGTGAGGGGCTGAATTTGGTCCTTGATTTTGAGGAATTGGCTTGAAGCTAAGTAAGAGCCAGAATTAGTCACACATTTTCAGATCCCCGTGGCTCCTACATAAGAACAAGTTCAGTTGCTCCTGGAGGTGAGAATGTAGGAAGTAAATTAAAGCAATCTTTTGCCATTAAGCTAGTGTGTACATTGAGATTAATTTTTGGTGCCAGCAGGGCTTTGCTGTGAGGATGCTCTCAGCAGGGCTGCAGTCCTAACCTATGACTGCTGCTGTAGGGAAAGAAAAACCTGTCAGAAAAGGGGTGCCACAGCACCAAAAGGGGAAACACTCTTTGATACAACTTAAATTAATGTTAATTAAAATAAGAAATGGGTAGCAGGAGGGAGATGGCAGTGTTAATCAGCATAATATAAGGCAAGGGGCTGGAAACGCTCCACTAGGATCTGCGCCTGTACAGCTCGGTCTGTTTACAACAAACAAAATCTTCTCAGCTACTGTTACTGTAGCCATGGCAACAGTATTGAGGTTACATCTATCAACAAAGAGAGCAAAACAAAGATAACGCTGGTGTTTAATAAAGATGAGCCGTGATAATTATACACCAGGCAAAAGATGGCTGCAAAACGAATAGCCTGTGCCCCCAATTTATGTGACATTACCTCTGCAACAATAGAAATTAGATAAACTTGTGACACCAGTGTTACCATTTCGCTAGTAGGTGGTCAAAAGACATTAAGCATACTCTCACTGCCTTTAAATATTAGACAGGGATGCAAACTCCTTGGTCTCTTATTTATTCCCTGTGTAAGTCACCGTGGTTTGGGTGCAACAGTGACGTCTGAGGTTGTGTCAGGGAGCATAAGAGAGAAAATGATTGCTGAGGCTCACAGGCACAAATTACCCAACTAGAAAAAATAACAGATTATAAAGAAGTATAATTTATACCGCTTGGGATATATGCCAAATGTTACCGAATTTTATTTTTGTATCCATTTACTGCCTTCCCTTTACCTCCTTTCAAATTTTGCAAGCAGAGAATGTCCATGTAGTCCTTTGTGAAGAGATCATGTGTGATTCAGTTTCCTGGGAATGAAATCAGCTTCATTCATTCAGGATAAGAGGCTGAACACCAGGAGTCTTCAGATGCCCTCTCCCCAACTCCCAATTCCACAGCTAGGAACATGAAGGAGAGGCTGTTCTCCAGAAGTGGAAATGAGAGCAGGAGATGAAAGGATGGGTGACTTAGGAAGTCTTTGCTAATCACATCTGACACGCTGATCCCTTTTTAAGTCTGAGAGGACTCATTGGGAATGATTTAAGCTAATTTTAGGAGGAAAATTTATTGCAGGACTTCAGTTAACCCACACAACAGGTGAAAAAAAAAAACCAGCTCAAATAATTTGAGTGAAAAGAATGAGAAAAGTTCTTTCAAACAGAGGTGTTTGATGGGATGAGTTTAGTTTACTTTTAGACTATGCCAAAAATCTAGTCCATCATCTGGCCACCTGACCTCTAGGAAACCCTCAAGAGTCTCTATTTGTCCCAGGTCATATCTAACATTCCCAAGCAAGTTTTCAAGATAGTGTAGCATATATTAAACATAACTTACATATGGTTACTTTATTTAGAGAGATGAATTCCTCTCTCAACCACTATCAACCTGCTTTAATTTTACAGCATGCAAATTTTTAAAGATAGATTATTTAACATTACTTCTCTTTAATCATCTAAAAGCTAGGAATTCAGCCTAAGAAATTAGTTGACTAGACTACCTCATTAATAGCTGCAGAGAAACCAGCCCTGCCATAAAACGATTCATTACATCTAAAGATAGATGCCTAAGATGAGTCACCCTCTGAAGGCTTTCTTTGGAGAAAGACTAAATTACTAACTTAAAGCAAGCAGATCTCTCTCAGGTGGCTAAGTTAAAGTAAGATAAATTTTAAGTGCATTCATAACTTCTTGTAATTATTCCCCAATTTTGTTAAGTAATGATTTTATTATTATAAAATAGTTGGAGACATTATCTGGTATTGTTGTCTTTATGTGTTTTTATCAATCAGCAAAAATTGAAGTGATATCATTTAACAAAAGAAGGCAAGGGATATTTCTCTAACCTTGAGGTGAAATTATAAAGTTTGGCTGAAGCCATTTACAGAGAATTATTCTTTGCATCTGGTCTGTGTCCTGGCTAGGACCAGCCATCATGGCTCTTTCATATAATTCTGGTTTTGTACAACTTTCCTCAAAATATTTGACAGAAGAAGATTCAATTGCACATGGTGAGAGAGTCTTACACAGCATGAAACCTCGAGGTTTTGTTTCTTGCCTTTTGTGTGGCATGAAGACATGCATGGTTCACTCAGAAAATAATTTTAGAACTATTGGAGTGTATAGAGATAAATGAAAAACTTGTCTGTGTCTTATCTATATAACCAATTAGAAATCACCCTTAAGTACTAATACCCTTAATATTGTGTCTCAAATAATATTAGGAGGCATGGCCAAAAAAACTCTCAGAGTGTGGGCAAGCAATATAAATAAATGATGCAGGATTCCAGTACAGGCATTGTCAAAGCAACTATTAACTTCAACGACATAGCAATTTTTCCTCCAGTTTTTCTCTCGACTTCAGTGAATCTGGGCAAAGTCAAATGTGCTCAAACTATTTAAACTATGAGTATGTACCTATAGGTAAGTGCCAAGGGTGAAAAATAAGTGTGGCAATGTAGCTTTGTAGTGCAAATACCTGAGGAAACAGATGTAGGAATAAAACTCAGTGAAGAGCAGTTAAAGCAATGGGAAAAAATGTCACTGAGCATTAAAAAAAAGTTTCTACAGTATATAATGACATGTAGTGTCTCAGGGTGTTCTAGACAGATAAAATGTCTTTACCTTTCACATCTGGCTTAACAGGAACTCAAATTTGCCTTCTGAATTCAGGAGTGGTGAAAGGCTTTCAGTGGCTTTGAACATGATTGTCCAACTCTTTGAGAACCACATGGAAACTACAATTGCAAACTGTCCAGTAAACATTCCTCCAGGAACGTGAAGACTGTGGAATGACTCCTGTGCTTCTGTCTTCCTAGATATTTGAAATGCTGTGAGTCCTAAACATAACACTCCACCAAAAGAGAATTAACATGTGACAGAAAATTCTGCCAGTTATGGAGTTCAATTTATCCTGGTCATGGTGGATTTCCCACTGGAGGACTTCAGAGGTGCCTCTTCTCCACCAACTGAACAGAAGCTCATATACCTATTTGAGGAGTGTTGCTTTTCTTGGCCCATAAAATTGATGTTTCTGTTGTGTGTATCAACTCAGCAAAATAAATCCTTTCCAATGCTTTTTACAGCACTTGTTTGCCTGGATTTTTTTTACACTTATTCTTTCAGAAAAAGTTAAATCAATGCAGGACAATTTATGATATATTTTATTGCTGATTGATCACTGTTCAGCCTGTAAGACAGACATGAATTTCCTACTTCCTCTCTCTGCTGCCTAGTAACTTGTATCTAACTCTTCCCATGGGGAAATCCAAGCTGAAACAGTTTGTGTCTGATTAGTTTCTCTTTCACAAATTAAAACTCCACAGAATCTCCAAATATTTTGTTAAATATTTTGGTTTATTGTTTAATCATCAAGCAATGAACAGGTTGTAGATTTTTTACTATGGACTTATCTCTTCTCCAGCAAGTTCTGTAAAGCAGAGACAATTTTTAAACTTGAGGCAACAAAATTCTCCTTCTATACATGTAATCCTAGAGAAAATTATATTCCAGATGGTATCTTCCTGGAACAATTTTTTCCCCTAAGTATATACAAAAAAAAAAAAGTGCAACTAATTTTGAAAAGTGAGTCTGAAATAAAGTAGGAAACAGTCAAAAGGAAAAAAGAAGGCCTGCTGAGACTAAGAAGATAGATGCAGTTTGGATACCGGCCTTGAATCTGGAATAGCTAATTTAATTACTGACAGTGTTACAGACTCTCTAGCTTGGAAAAATCAATTTATCCCTGTATTCCAATACTACACTAAAGCTAAAGCACACCCTTCCATTTGAGTTTACTTTGTCTGGGGGTTTTGGGGGATTTTATTTTATGTTCTAGGACTGCTTTTAGCTATGCCTACTGTCATCAATATGTCATACTATCAGTAATGGCTTTAATGAAGGACTTGTGAGCTTACATGGGTTTGTTACAGAGATACATGGTATTTCTTTGGATTGGATACAAGCTGAAACCCTCCATGTTCCCTCTGTCACCACAGGATGCCTTGGAAAAGATGAAGGAAATCACCTCTGTAGCTGCTCTCTGTCCTTAGAGGTGCTGCAAGGTGAGGCAGCAATACCAGGGGCATCAGTGCAGGTCACTGCTCTGAAGCTGCAGCAGTAGCCTCCTCCTGCCATGCACTTTGCAGCCCACTCTTCACACCTTGATGGAGTGCTGTTGGAGTGGATAGTTCAGCCCAAATCAGTGGTGCAGGTACAAGGATACAGCTTGCCCTGGCTTTAAGAGGCTACATACCTGCACAGATGTCTATGTGTAGTCTACACACAGACACTTTCTGTCTAAGCTGCTGCTTTAACTTGTGGCACTAACCTTATTGGCTGTAACAGAAGCTTAGGCAACCAGCTTGTGTGCAGACCCATGCAGCTGAGAAATAATCCAAGTCCAGGCTGAGCTCCATCTACTGTGCTGGAGAAATGCTCAAGGCAAAAATGAAAATTACTTTGGAGTTTAATAGACACAGATGTAGGTCTTGATCTGTGGGATGTAATGGTGAGGCTAAGTTATGAAGACCTGCACTGCTCTTCCTGATTACTGCAATGATCCCCTTTAACTGTTGCAGTGTTTTAACTGTGTTCAGACCCAGAAGGGGCCAAAGTCTCATACAATATACACCCAAACTCTCTAGAAGGTATACCTATGTACATGTTAACCAGAAAATACTTCAATGTCCTATCAGGACTTTAGAACATAGAATCAGAGAATCATAGAATGGTTTAGGTTAGAAGTGATCTCAAAGATCATTCCATTCCACCCCCTGCCCTGGGCATGGACACCTTCCACTATCCCAGGTTGCTCCTAGCCCTCTCCAAGCTGGCCTTGGGCCCTTCTAGTGACGGAGCAACCACAGCTTCTTTGTGCCAGGTCCTCACCACCCACACAGTACAGAATTTCCTCCTAATATCTCATTTAACCCCTTATTCAGTATAAAGCCATTCTGCTCCCCTTTTTCTATCACTACCTCCCCTTGTAAAAAGATCATTAGAGAAGACAAGTCAGACTTGAATATATCTCTGTACCAAAATGACAACTCAATAGATCATGGAGATCAGGGATAGTAAAAAAACTAGAAAATTTGCTGAAGACCTGACTAGTTGGTGACTGCCTTCCACCCTCCTGATAGCCCTTAACTTGCCTCCAAAGGCTCAGTTTTTGGGTTAAGAGAGACACCATGGATTGTCTTACCAGATGGCCATGGGGAAAAAAATCTCTAAATGAGTAATGGAAAATCTAGGCTGAAACTGTGGGTCATGAGATCTATTAGAGTGGAGACTGATCTCTAGAGAGAAACAGTGGAAACTGTTGCATGCACTGTTTCAAAGTGGACTGAAAAAAGTGCTAGAAATCACACCACAGGGAGCAATCTTGCATTGGATGAGGGATAATGTAAGTGATTTACACTAACAGGTCATTTCCATCTTTAATTTTGATGAATCTATGATCCTCAGGAAAACAGGCTTATTTCCTCAGTTTAATATACCACAATCTGGAAAAGAATGTGACAGAAGTGTTTGGGGATGTGGTCTTTCATACAGCTGAGTAAATGCCAAAAATCAAGCTGCCAGTGACATTTTATCACTGTCAGTGATCCACACAACAAGACAGATGAAAGATTTGTGATGCCCCTTATTAAGTGAAAGCTCAGACCACATGACCCATGTAAAATCTCGGCAATAAATACAGAAAATTCATTCCCATTTCTTCCATGTCATGACACATTGTTCCTTCTAATTTCACTGGCCTACAGTCTGTTTGCTAATGGGATGTTGTCTACATTGTCTTCAAGAACATTAAAAGGTACTTTGGCTCATTGTTTGTGCCTTAAGTGAGCACTTTTGTTACCCCTTTTATAAAAGACGAGAATCATCATCTGCAGGTTTTGTGGGTTTTCTATTTTTTTTTTTTTTTAAACAAACAAATCAGGCTAAATCACTGGAGAGCTGCATTATTCTAAACAATTTATGAGACAGTCTGTCTCACTGTATTTCCCTGTAGAAGGGATTGGGCTGATTTTATAAATGATTTATTACTGTTTTCTTCTATAGGCACCAGCAGACTAGACTGAAAAATCAAAGCAAAATGAATGCAAAATGCAGAGTTTTCTTTCTTTAGAGTGGGATTGTACATACATCCATAACTATATACTAAATTTTGCTAAAATGTGAAGGCAACTGGTTAATGAAAGAAAAACTATAAAAATATCAACATAAAAATGTGTGATGGACTAACATTACCTGTGAATATAAAAAGAGGCAATCAAACAAAAATCTACAGCTTTCAATGGAGAGAAACCAGCTTGCTTTCTCAGTGCCTCAAGATCTGATTAGGTCCAGGTGGTTTCTTATTTTCTTTTCTTTTTTCTTTTCTTTTCTTTTCTTTTCTTTTCTTTTCTTTTCTTTTCTTTTCTTTTCTTTTCTTTTCTTTTCTTTTCTTTTCTTTTCTTTTCTTTTCTTTTCTTTTCTTTTCTTTTCTTTTCTTTTCTTTTCTTTCTTTTCTTTTCTTTTCTTTTCTTTTCTTTTCTTTTTTCTTTTCTTTTCTTTTCTTTTCTTTTCTTTTCTTTTCTCTCTCCTCTCCTCTCCTCTCCTCTCCTCTCCTCTCCTCTCCTCTCCTCTCCTCTCCTCTCCTCTCCTCTCCTCTCCTCTCCTCTCCTCTCCTCTCCTCTCCTCTCCTCTCCTCTCCTCTCCTCTCCTCTCCTCTCCTCTCCTCTCCTCTCCTCTCCTCTCCTCTCCTCTCCTCTCCTCTCCTCTCCTCTCCTCTCCTCTCCTCTCCTCTCCTCTCCTCTCCTCTCCTCTCCTCTCCTCTCCTCTCCTCTCCTCTCCTCTCCTCTCCTCTCCTCTCCTCTCCTCTCCTCTCCTCTCCTCTCCTCTCTCCTCCCTCTCCTCTCCTCTCCTCTCTTCTTTTTCACCCCTTGGAAATTTTTTTCTGACTGTTGGAGGAGTTGCAGCAGGTAATAAATTCTGACTAACTTTAGATTTGTCTTTGATTTAATATTTGTATTAATTTTCAACTAGGAAACCAAACCAAACCAAACAAATCCCCAACATTCAAAGGGGTAAATCCTGAGACCAGTCAGGCTGGCCCAGATATGTAATGTTTACATGTATATGACATTCAAAAGTCAAACTTATCCATTATGCTTTGGCAGTTTCTAAACTAACTTTTTAATTTGTTTAGTCATATCTAGAAGACCTACTAATGCAGATTAAAAGTAAGGCTGTCAGTTGTTAATGTTGTTACTAATTGCAAATATTTAACATGAATTTTAAAAGAATATATCAGTTATACTATATTTATACTTTTATTGTTATGTTCCAGGGAAAATACCAGAACAACACAGCCTACTGTCAAACCAGACTTTTTAGCCTTCATTTGTAGAGAAAAATGGCAGCTTGCTGCAACATCATGACTGTGTTGACTGATGAGAAGTATACTCTTAAATGCACCATTTTGTCTGCAATCCCAGTGAGCAAGAAACCACAAACTCATTTTAATTTTACAGAGACAAATTACTAGTTAAGTGTCTTCATTACTGTGCAGCTGTCGTAAAAACTGAGATAGAAAACAGAAGTGAAAGTATCTTCAAATCACATCCATATTGGCATCTCACAACTGCAGCTTGATTGTATTGTTAATTAATTCTCTAAATGCACAATAAGCCAAAGAGACAATTTATAAAGCATACTTGTCATTTAATTAGTAAATTAACTTTTTATCTCAAACATTTTTCCATTTAATTAGTGGATACTGAAGGCCAAGATAACACCAGCTGGAGTTTCTAGAAAGAAAAAAAATAATTTCATTTATCTAGTCAACAACTTTTAGCAGAGTGATCTGTGAGTTCTCTTCTGTCTGGTTATTTATACTTTGCCATTATAAAGCAGAATGTGGAAATAAAATTTCAAAGATGAGTTAATATTGTAATTCACAAGATCAAGTTTGTAATTATTCATGTCTTCAGTTTTTCTTAATTATACTCAACTTTTGTACTGCCATGTTACTCACATGAAGTCAATTAAATGTACAAGTGTTTCTTGGACCAGACCCTCTGTATAAATTAAGGAGATTTGGAAGTTGCTCTCCGAGAAGTGACTTGTTACAAGATGCTCTGTTCCGAGCACATATGGAAATGAAATGAAAATAGAAATAACTAGCTTGAGACATTGTAAATCCTAAATGGTTCTGCAGTTTTGTGCAGACTTCTTTAAATACAGCCAAATTTCTAAGGGCCATTCTAACTGAAGCTTTAAATGTCCCAGGGATGTTAGATGTTGGATAGACATCTTTCTCATATAGGACCCAGGAATAGTTTCATGTCTTCATGCATCCCAACCTTCACCAGAAGTTATTGGTTTTTTTCTTTGAAAGCACTCAGTGTGTTTCAAACTTCTTCCTTTGTAAACTCTCAAGGGATGAAGATGAAGGCAGCTTCCTCCCATGCAGTCCACAGAACGTTCTCCTAGGAAATGAGCAGTTTTCTCCACGGGCTGAAATAATGCAAAACTTTGTCTCCCTTCCAGCAAAAGATTTACTTAGTCACAAGGAGAGGCATATCTAGATAAATCTGAGGGATGAGAAGTCTTACACACTCTCTTGTTGAGGTTGTGCCAGAGTATAGGTTTTCAGAATTTCAGAATTGCTCAGAAGCACATTCATTTTATATAATTATCAGTTCAAGGTTTTAAGTATTTCTGGATATCATTCTTAGTTGCTTCTCACTGGTGTGAAAATGATATCTCCCTCCTATCTCACTGCATGTTTGAAATGTTCTGGAGTAATGGTAGACATGAGGTATATCCTTTTTTCCATGCATATTAGGTAGAATGTACTAAAAAAACCCCTTATATTCCACACATAAAGTATAAAAAATATATATATTTTGTTCTTTCCACTCTTTTGTCATATTCTGAAGCAAATAATATTTTGATGGTAACAATATTTTCTAGGAACATTTGGTAGAGAGAAACTTCAGTTTCTGACTTATCTCTCT